>JBBMOI010000008.1:27790000-27955000 GCA_038088405.1 Porites divaricata | reverse complement strand
TTCTAAGCTTTTGCGTGAAGCGGCATTTACATGACGGCCAAGCTAGCTGTCATGTAGGTTAAAAAAATGACTTATTTTAGGAAATGTTGCTATCTAAACAGTTCATGTATAAGAAAAAGTATTACTTTAATGTTTATGAGTTTCTCGAAGAATAAATCCACGCTTTTGTAGCAAAACTCCAATTATTCCTTCGACCCAAATCTTGGCAAGAGTCTTTGTATATTTACCTCCTTTCATTTCCAAGATTCTGGACTTTATCTGTCGAATGGTTTTGATTTTTATTTTAATCTATTTTGAATGGCGTGACACTGAAAACCAGCAATATGATATTACGTGAGGGCCTACATCAAGTAGTTACCATAATTTGAATGTGGAACTTAAGCTGGCTGAATAGACTTCTTCCATCAAGAATCTAAAGTAAAGGTAAGCTTCTTATTTACCGAGAACAGATAAAACGGTAAATGGCTTGTTTTTGTTGTGTGTCAAACGTTTTTAAACAGCCTGATCAGGGTGCAAAGAAAGTCGGTTTTATGGCTTGCCATTCGGGCAAGTTGTTGCTATTCAATAGTAAGTACTAGCCCAAGAGTCTTTAAAGTAGCCAAAAAAAATTTTTGATGAGCACCATTGATTAAAGTTCATTGCCCTAAGAACAGGATTCACTAGCCCGATTGCAAAGTCCACTAGCCCCGGGCTATCGGACACGACTTTCTTTGCACGCTTGATCGATTATTACAATAATTTATGCACCTCGGTGAAATTAATTTACTCCGAGGGCGCGTTCCATGTCCGACCGGGGAAAGTGGTCCACCTAGCTATAGAAAGGTGGACCAGTTCTTTCGAAACTTTTCCGGTTGGAACGAACCGATCCATTGAGTTTTTGTATCCTGGGGTAGTGATATATATTTTCATTACTTAATAGAGAGCTGGATCAAATTCTGATCTAGAGAATTCTACTAAAAACATTGTTTACTGTTCAGTGCAGGCAGTGGGGAGCCCTGGGAACGACGTGGCGACGGCAACGAGAATGTCAAAAAACAATAGGCTTATTAAGCAAAACAACAAATTTGCACGTGCATCAACCTTTTTTTTGTTGTACATTTCTTTGCCGCCTGTGCAAGACTACGATGTGAAAATGCCTAATTTCACGTTTTATGGAGGATGTAAACAAGCGGCGATGGTTTTTTCTTTTCCTTTCTAAATTTTAGTGGAGTCCCCTAGAAATCAACTCTAGGGAAATTTGCCTACTTTTAAAAGAATTTAATTGAACAGGTTGCGACCACAGTTTATACTAGAGAGCCTCTTCAGATATCAGTCCATTTTTGGGGCCAGTCCAGATAATTATCAGTCCTTCCTTACAAAGTCAGCATTGACTTTGCAAATGTAAAGTGTAAACCCTTCTCTTACTGACTGCATGACAATTATTCAAGGTCCCTGTTGTAGAAACAGTGCCATCAATGTCCACTAGTGCTGTCATACCTAAGGTAGATCAGCTTTTTGCTACATTTTGGACTCGCCCAGATTATTAGATCAGACAATAGTTTGCTCATGTGCAAGCGTGGTAAGATTATCCATTAATGTGGCTTAGGGCAAATTGCAAGGTAGAGAGATTCATGAGTAAGGCTAACGAATTAGGCTACTAAAGTAGAAGGAAGAAATTGGAAAAAGAAACTGCAGGCAATTCTGAGAAGTTATAGTCTCAACTCTTTGTTGAACCACTGGTGTCACCCCAGCAGTACTTAAATTGAAACATCCAGTGCGCAAAAACTTACTACAAGCCAACCTTGGCCTGTGTCAGAGATGCAGAAGTCCAATTTCAAGGTTCAATCAATGCACCTGGTAAAACCCTGCTGGTCAAGAGGTCAACTCCAAGCTGAAATAGTAATCCTATTACAGCAAGTCAAACTCATGCTTCTTATCCTGTTGGTTAACCACCATTTCGCAGATCTTCCAGGAAACGATATCCTTCGCCAGATTTTGTACTTTTATGCCTTGGTTCTAAGTGAACTATGAACTATGACAGTATGACTTGTTAAGTTGAAGTAAAGTTGTAGTGTCATGGAAAAAAATTTGTTGTTAAGTTAGTTTGATTTCTTTATTGTATTTGCATATCATTATTTTATAAATGTTTCTAGAGATTAACCCACTATAATTTCTCTATACTGGAAACTAAGAATATCAGATGTTAAACTTTGTAGGTCGCTAGGAACTCTAGAATGTTAATACCCTTGGAGAATCATCATCGGGTTCATTTTAATCACATAATTCATGTTTATTGAAACATCACATAAGTAAATACAGATTATTAATAAAATTTTTGTGATTATAATTTGTGTGAAAAAGCAAACTTAGTCTGATAGATCATGACACAGGAGATAAAAAAACAAGACTCTGACCCTCTCACTTAGAATTTCCATTAACCCTCCTTAAGGTGGCTACAGTTGGATTTTTCTGGAACTTATTAAAACAATCTCATCTTTACCTTGCATAGCCAAGTTTGTAAGAGAGAGTCTATAGACCACATTTATTCCACAAACTGCATTCTACTATGCTGACTGCAAATAATTTAGGACCATGTTGTTATTCTTCACAGCTCTGTAAAAAAAAAAAAAAGGAATGGACCTAATAAAGAATGGATGGTTTTCTGAGATCAATGACGAGTGGCCAGGAGAAGCTTTTTCCCTTGAGGTCAAAGAAATTCTTTACAGAGGAAAATCAAAATACCAAGATATTTTGATATTTAAAAGGTAACACAAGTAATTTCACTGTGATAGTGTGCATGATTTGACATGTTAGATTTAGACAGACTTTATCACACACTTGTGATAACTTGTCTTGAATATTTGTTCAATGAACATTGATTTGAAGTGGTGCATTAGTTATTTTACAAGTATCAACCACTTGAACTCACTAAAAATGGAAAACGTTAAGGAGTAGAGTTTCAGGGGTTGACCCAGTCTATTTACATCCAGGTTTTGTCATGCAGCCAGTAATAATTAACATAGTTGACCTAAAAATGTACAAATGGATCACTTTGCTAGCTATGAATGAATTAGTCCCACATTGAACATTTGCATTCACATCTAATATGGTGAAAAACTCACGAGAGCTTAACAGAAAAAAATTGTTCTGCATGAAATGCATAGTTGCATAATATAAAACAGTGCGAATCCTGCTTATTTTTAGTTATTACTTCCTGGTCTGTATTTTCAAATACAATTGTGGTTAATGCAATCCACTGTTAACGAAGCCCAATGTGTTACAATAATGTGCGAATAAACCTAGAAATTAGCTTGATAAAATAACCGGCATTTCGCAGTGTGGTTCCCCTCTCCCTCTTCCCCTCTTACCCCTTTGAGGCTCGGCCCTCTCTAGAAAGTTGAATAACTTCAAAAACTGTTCAAGGTACATGTAGGACCACCAAACTCAGGAAATTTCCCTAAAATGTATCTGGGAACATTTAAAAGTTGTCGTGAAGTGTATGTAAACAATGATGTTACCATGGCAACTGGGGTTTTGACAACCCTGTTTTCAAAGTTTGCATTTTCTCTTAAATTTTTAAATATTGTATGATTATAATACACTTAATTTAGCATTATTTTATCAAAGTTATTGTAACTTTTAATGAAATCCAGACTTTTTAGTGAGTAGTTTGAGAAAAATGAGGGAAGTAGGAGTTGGCAGATGTGGTGACCTTTAGTGATATCTACATGTGTAGTTTGCTGGCAAGATCTATATTTTGTACCGAACTTTAAAGACAGGGTCAATGTTATTCCTGGAAGTCCCAGTCCCACTCGAATAAGAATAACACCTGTCACATGTGTACAAAATCATCTCAGTAGCCTGACCAAGCTTTGAATTAACCTTTCAAGTTGTAGTTGCCTGCAACAGTCGCAAAATGGTATTTGGTATGAAGAAGAGCTAGACATGGTAACCAGACAAGTTCAAAAACTTCTCAAGGGCATGGGGTGGGGTGGGGGGGGGGGTTGCAACCCTCTCAACCCCCCTGGATCTGCCTCTGTTTCCCCACCAAGTTTTCCCCCTGGGTCTACCACTATTGTTGCTTGCACAGTGAAATCTCAACCTTAAAAGGGAAGTTAAAATGAAGTGTTATCTTGGTCAGGGACCGTGGTATCTATTATCAATGCCTATATAATTATATATTTGCATCTACCTCTTAGCAAAGTTTTGGGAGATGTTAATTCCTCTTCTGTAGTTTTCCTATCTTAGTTTAGAAAATATATGATCAATCTGCATGTAACTTCTGAAATGTCTTTCAGTAAACACCATGGGAAAGTTCTTGTTCTGGATGGAGTGATTCAATGCACTGATAGAGATGAGTTTTCTTATCAAGAAATGATAGCTTTTCTTCCACTCAATTCCCATCCTTGTCCCAAAAAGGTAAAAACTTAGCATATTGAAGATATTAACTTGACTTTTTACCTGTACTCCATCTTAACTTAGTTTATTTGAAATTGACATTTTCAACATTTTAATGTCACCGGCAGGTGTTTAATTTTGGTTGTTTAGCAATGCACTAACCTGAATCCACAAGCACAGTCTTAAAGAAGTGTACCATTTGGAACTGTCATTGTTTTGTTTAAAAGCATTATATTGGTAGTTTTTTTTTTCTTTTTCGTTATAGTGTTAAAAGTGTAATATAAATAATTGATTAATTTGATGTAATTTACCTATTATGATCTGATCTGCCTGGTGATTGTATTTTATTTTATTGTATTTTCATATTGTCAGCCCTTGAGAATCATACAGCTGTAGTATTATAACTGACTGTTGCTCAACACATATACTAATTTATTAGTTTATTGCTGAAACCATTTTTTTGTCTTTTTTAGGTTCTTGTTATTGGTGGTGGGGATGGAGGAGTCATAAGAGAGGTGTCCAAGCATCCAGCAGTTGAATCCATTGTGCAGTGTGAAATAGATGAGGTAAGTACTCACAATGATGTTACTCTACGAATGTTTTATACTTAAAGAAGGTAGGGTCACTTACCAAACGGGAGGTGCATGAGTGGCTAGCTCCTCAAGTCTTGTCATAACTCTGTTCAAGGAACGTTACAATTTTCACCACTCTTGTTACTTAAAATTGTAGCTTATCACATTTTATTCAAAGAAGCACCCGTTACCTCGAATTAGCACCCACCTTGAGAAAGCACCCATTCTAAAGGCAGAAAAAGTTAATGAGCACCCAGCCTTGAATAAGCGCCCACCCCACCCCACCCCCCTTCCCACTCCCAACGGCAACCCCAAAAAACTGAATAAGTACTAATAAGAGACTTGCCTGAAGACGAAGTTTTCTTCAGAGCATTTAACCTTGCTTTGTTACATCTTTGCATTTTGTTATTACCATTTATTGTTTTGTTGCAAAATAAACATACTACACTTGCCGAAAATGGTGAAATTTTAATAAGTGCCTAGGGCAGATAATCAATTAAATACGGTATTTTTGCATGTCTGTAATTGTTCGTTGTTGTTGTTGTTGTTGTTGTTTTGTTACGGGTTAGCTACCGTGTTTTGCCTTAAAAGTCTTTCCATTAGCAACATAACCTCAAAGCTACTGGGATCCTCACTGCCCCTCTGTACCACTCCACACCCCACCATTCCACTCAGCTCAATCCAAGATGCTGAACACATGTGTTGGCCATCACAGAGTCATTGTGTTACTCTCTTTTTTTTTTTTTTTTTTTTTTTTCTGGCAGGAAGTGATTAATGTATGTAAGAAGCATTTACCAAATATGGCAAAGGGATACAGTTCACCTAAACTGACTCAGTATATTGGGGATGGCTTTGAGTACATGCGGCAAAATGAAAATGAATTTGACATTGTCATTACAGACTCATCAGATCCTGTTGGTATGTGTCATCATTATCATCATCATCATCATCATTGTCACCACAGTAGTCGTCATCCCCCAATTTGGGAGTAGGAAAGGGCATGCACAAGTTTTGCATTTCCTGTTAGGAAATCATCTTTACCTTCCCCTCTTGGGGTATGCCTCTCTTAAAGTTCTTCTGACTTCTGGTGATACCAGGCAGTTGTAGCCTGACTAATTTATTTATCAATGTACGTATGGCTGATCTATTCCGCATCCATTTCCTGCCCATTATTTGCTGCTACATGTAAATTGTCTGTGTAGACAAATTTTCATGCTTTGTGAATTTCTTGGTTTGAAATGTTTCAGATTACAAGGTAAATTAATCATAAGGATGAAGTTAGCTGGCTGATGTAAACAGTCATGATATGTTTATAAATAATCCTAAAGCTTTGCGAAAGCATACAAACAAACATAAAAACAAACAAACGCAGGCAAGCTTTGCAACGTGCATAATCAGCGTGTAATTCAAGTTTAATTATTTAATTTGCTTTTTGTTAATGGTCCCACCACAGGCTGTTACTTTTTTGATGGTCCATTCATAGGCAATGTACTAGTAGGGAGCTTAAGCAACTACGACGACGACCACAACGACGACTTAAAAAAAAATAGGTTTAATGATCAAAACAACAGCTCAGCACGTGCTCAGTATGCTTTTTAGTACATTTCTTTGACGTCCTCTGCACGACTACGACTTAAAGCTCCTAATTTGCCGTTTTGTGGAGGACGTGGACATGCCACGACGAATTTCCCTTCCTCTTTCTGAACTTGAATAAAATCCTTAAGGATTCAACTCCAGGGAAAGTCGCCTGCATTTGACATATTGAGTGGATCCAAATAGACGCGATTAAGTTTGAAAGAACGCAGATTCATTTTTTTAGCGAAGTTTTCACTGCCGTCGTCGTCGTCCTAGCTTAAAGTCCCTACTGTAAAAGATAGTTATTGTGAATTCTTGTAAATTCTTCCCTTTTTTCTTTTTTGTTAGGTCCAGCAGAGCCTCTTTTTAAAGAACCATATTATGAGCTTGTGAAAAAGGCCTTAAAACCAGATGGTCTTCTCTGTTCGCAAGGTAGTCGCGCAACTTTCAGTGTAGATGCACTTTTTGGTATTACGTAATAAGTTGTACAAGGGAAAAATTCCATTCAAAAGCTCATTAATAATTCATAAAGAAAAAAAGTGATAGAAATTAATGTTTTGTGACTGTCTTTATATCTGATAAAGACACGGCTAAACTTTTCGTTCAATTTTTCAGACCGAAATAATCCTAAATCTAAATATTAGTGCAAGAATAAGTTGATCTATATCATAGAATTTGAAGCCGTTCAACAAACTCGCAGTCGTGTATTATCAAGTTTAAAACTGAACTCGAGGCCACTACACTCACGCTCGTTTTTTAAACAGTACTTATACATCGTTGCCACGGTCAGGGAAAAGTTTGGGAAAAACGAAAATTTTCAAGGTCATGGAAAAGCCAACGAATTTTTTGAAAAGTGAGAAAAACATCTTTGATATTGTCAAAGTCAGAAAAGTGAGGGAATTCTGTTTTGCGGTTTATAGTTCATAAGTTCTCTTCAAAATTTTGAAATGCATTTTCTCTCGGAAAAGGTGAAAGGTATGCTGCAAAGCAAGCAAAGCGATCAATTTGTCACTTTACGGCTGACACATGTAGTAGTTGTGGTCAGTGGTTTTCGTTGTGAATGCTTCCTTCCAAGTTCCTGCTTCCTCTTTGCCGTGCTGTTCATTTGTTCAGTTGCTCTCATCCTCGGAGACCCAGGGGCAGTCAGTCGTGTAGGGAGAAAGGGTGCGACGAAAGTTTTCAAGTACGGACGAAAGAGCCCCTGGGTACCGACTCTCACCAAGCTATTTCCAGAAATTTAAGCGGATGCCGGCTCCTGATTGGGCACAAAAAATGCTTTGTATTATTGTGCCCAATCGGCGAACAGTTTCTCTTGAGTTCTTTTCGTGAGTTCGTAGACGACGGCTATTGTTTCGATCACGGCTTTTCTGGCTCATGCACCAAACAGTGACCAAAGAACTGCACGCAGCCAGGAAACTATCAGTCAATTCCCATCCGATTTCAAAATACTGTCTGCCCGAAAACTAATGACGCTTTTCCGAAAATACAAGCTTGAGCTTACGACAAGTATTCACGCTTGCATCGGTCACGTCTTGCGTAAATGTTAGGGAATTTTTAAAAGATACCACGACGGCTGATAACCAAGAAAACATCGCATGGAAAAGAGAATTCACATTTTTTCAGTTTCTATCGTGATTATTCCAATTCGCTTACGTTGTCAAATGCAAGCGAACTCTTCTGGAGCTGAATTTCTATCAACCATATCCGAGTTCATGAAGAGAATGAATTTTGTAATTGCTTGCTTACGTCCTTCACAAAACATGAAATTAGGCATTTTCACGGGTAGTCGTGGAATTGACGGCAAAGAAATGTACAAAAAAGTGTGATGCACGTGCAAAGTTGCTGTTTTGCCTTGTCAAGCTATTGCTTATTTGACTTTCTCGTCGCCGCCGCATCTTTAATTTCCCATTATTTACGATACATTGTGATGAGTCAAAAACAGAATATTCTCGGTGCAAATTAAATTGCTCCTGCAGATAGCATTCCAAACGTTTTTTTCGACTCATCCTTAGTTCCTTCGTTTCTGGTTAGGAAAGAAGAAAATAAAAGTTTCCCTTGCTCGCAAAAGCTTGGTGAACGAACCGGGAAAGTGTGGCAAGAGAATAGCCGTCGTGTACGAACTCACGAAAAGAACTCAGGAGAAACTGTTCGCCGATTGGGCACAATAACACAAAGCATTTTTTGTGCCCAATCAGGAGCCAGTATCCGCTTGAATTTTTGGAAATAGTTCGGTGAGAGTCGGTAGCCAGGGGCTCTTTCGTCCGTACTTGAAAACTTTCGTCGCGCCTCTTCTCCCGACCCGACTGACTGCCCCTGGGTCTCCGAGGATGAGTTGGTCTTGACTAGCAAAGACGATCTACGCCAGCAAGATCAAGAAATGGCAAGGCAGAATTATACTTTTTCTATTTATTTTCTTCCTTCCTGTTTTGCTTTTGAAAGTAGCGGATAATAATGTATACCAGTAATAGTTTAAAGTTTATTTTGTTTGTAAATGTAAATACTATGGATATAATACAATGTACCAGCTGACAAACAGCCAAACTCTGCTTGAGAATATACATACACATACAAAACATGAAGGAGGATAATGAGGTTATCCCTATATTTAGATCTCTCCTAGACTGCAAAACAGTCGGGTTTTTTTCTCAAAATCAGTAAGGAAATCGGTAAAGCGTGGCCTAGCGTCTCTCCCCAGTCTTACTCTCCGTTTTCAGCCTTGTTACAGACCTTTCGTTTGACTGCTCGCGCTTACTTGAATACGCAAAAATGCGGACTGTTTTGCAGTCTAGATCTCTCCTTACAAATAACCCATCCAGCCCAGGTATATGGTTGGCCACACCACCGAGGTCTCCGTTCCTAACTCTTTTCTAACGGTGACGTGGCTTTCTTTACGTCCCACGAGAGCCAGATAAGTGAAAGTGCTGTGAGACTTGACCTACGGTTTTATAATGTTTTTTTTTTTTCCGAGATGACTAGAAAGTCTAACCGTTTGCGAATGTCATTACAAAGGCAGCATTTTCATCTTAGGTATTTAAAGACCCTGAGTGTTAGCCTGCAGTGCAGGCGTCTTCTTTGGGCGCGCAATTTGCTCGCGAAACTGAGCGCCATGTTGAAACTTCCCCTACCGTTAAACCTACCGTAAGGGTTACTATTTCTACTCTCCCCAATCTTCCACTGACGTAAAATCAAAGATGGCGGCTACAACAATATTACGAACACGAACAACGCTTCGCCCACCCAAAATACGCTTGCACTGCAGGCTACCTGAGTGTTAGTCCGGCCGAGGTTTGAACCCGTGACCTCACGCTCGGTAGACCGGCGCTTTCCCAACCGTGGAGCTAACCAGGGGCCCGTTTCTCGAAAGTCCCGGTAACGTTTTGAGCCCGGCAATCTCTTTTGGGTTTGCATTCACGGTCAAAGTTTCAATAATTTTGAAAACGATACAATAAAAGTATCAGTTAACAAAGCAAAATTGACTAGTTTGGGAGCTAGGAACTGTGCTACTATTCAGCAGGTTTTGATTTTAAAATTTTCCTTCGGGTCCGAAAAGTTTCCGGGTCTTTCGAGAAACGTGCCCCAGGCGTGGTGCGAAAATTAGAAAGCACTGCTGAAAAAAAAAAATCGTTTTATATCTTCTGTTGATTAATTTGCCTTTCTTGTTAATTTACATTTTTTTAATATTTTATTAGGTGAATGCATGTGGCTTGATCTACCGCTGATTAAGTCTGTGTTAGAATTCAGCAGAAGATTATTTCCTGTGGTTAGTTATGGCTGCACTACAGTACCCACCTACCCCAGTGGACAAATAGGATTTATACTCTGCAGCAAGAATAAGGTAGAAGGCATTTAAAGTGAATCGATTGCTATAGGCATGTTTAGCGTAAAAACAGGGCTGTTTGATTCAGAACGCAAAACTGAGTTAAATAATTAGATGAGAGAATTTTCTCATCCTCTTTAGAGAGTTTCCAAATTTTGGATATGAAAATGTGTATTTCTTTTTTCTTTTTTCCCCGTTCCTTGTCCCATTTACGTTTTCATTTTTAGTTCACAAGATTTGATAATCCAGTTACTGTATTTACTGATGAAGAACTTGAAAAACTGGAGCTTAGATATTACAATGTGGATGTTCACAAGACAGCATTTACCTTACCTCAGTTTGCAAAAAAGGTAATTTTTTTTATTTCTATTGTTAGAATAGAATATTCTAAGGTAGCATACGACAGGCAAACAAGAATAACCTTGTCGAGAAACACCTAAAAATGCCCCTGAACACTGCACCCCTTTAACACTGACGTCTATTATGTTTAATTAGTAAAATCCAACTAGTTGTCAATTATTAATGCTGCGCAGCATTCTGATTGGTTGAGCTACTACTAGGCTATAAGTTAACCCACTATAGTAGCGAGAAGCGCCATGTTTGAAAACCAACAATGGCGGCTAAATCGCCTTTTGCTAGCTAAAGGTGTTTTGTCGCGATATTTGTGACCAACTAGTTGGATTTTACTAAGCTAATAGCCTCTTAGTTAATATCCCATTCGGCCCTATTGACGGCTCGAGGAATAATTGTTAAATAGATGCACTAAACCCGTTTTTCTTCATATAAGTAGCTTATAACAATGTGAACGCGGTTTTTTGATAATATCAACGCGACTCAAAGGAAATAAATGTTGTTTTCCTTTTTCCCGGTAAGTCTTCACAGGTTATACTAAAAACTGTAGAGATTGTTTGATGCTGTTTACATGTAAGGGGGTAGATCCAAGCACGAGGACGATCCTAGAAGGTGGATCATCCTGGAACCATATATTTTCTTTATCTGGTTTACATGCAAAGGGTTTTACTTGTCCCAGCGTTAGGATCTTCCAAGCTGAGAGGAACAAAGATCCTAGTACCAACGAAACTGCCTTCGCTAGGAAGAGAATAGTACTGGGGACAAACCAGATCGCAAAAATGGCGGCGGGTCGTTCATTTGTTCAGCACGGCAATCAAGGCGGAACATTTCGTTTGGTGGTCGTTACACCGAGCTTATAATTGTGAAAATTCCGCTAAAATATAGTTATTAACGCCAATAAAGAGGACAGAAGAACCCATATTACATTTTTGTTTTTGCCGCTCGCCAGTTTTCATTCCTTCTCGATCGTTCTGCATTTCAACCCAACGAAAAGTTGTTCCTCCCTCTAGGATCTTCGTGTTACTGGGATCTTCCTCCGACCATGTAAAAAGCACTCAAGGAACAATACAAAACAGACACAATATAAAATGTTTCGCGATTTTCCTTCCCTTTTGCGATTTTGTGCGTTTGTTTGTTGTCAGTTTTTGACATCAAATTGATTAGGATTGTGTTTGTGTATTTCTTGTTTTAGGCGCTTTTGTGCTGACGTCGGTGGTTAAAGGCAGCACGAATGGCTAATGTAAAGTTATACCATCTCAGCAATGGATCTCTTTTGGTATACACACACTATACACACACTATACTTTATTTCATGATCATCATTTTGCCATCTCTACCCGCAAATAGCAAAAGCTAGACGAGGCGGGCGGAGAGGAAAGGTTACAGCAGTCATAACAGATAATATAACAATTATAAAGTAATTAAATAAACTATCTGGATAAATAAGAATTACTGAAAAACAAGCTAAAGTTACAAAATATATAGTCTTACAGAATGATATTACAAACAAATTTACTACTAACAGAACTATTGATTATTAGTACATTGAGTCAAGGATGCAGAATTTGCCATTTTTTGTAGGAGAATGGGCACTTCAACATAATCGTCCTCTGCTTCCATTATCGAGAGCAAAAAGTCATGAAAATTTTTCTTAAAAGCTCCTTTGGAGAGTTGACGAAATTCGTTAGGAATTGCGTTCCAAAGTTTAGCTCCAAACCTGGAAAAAGAATCTTGATTTAGATTCAGTCTTGAAGTTTAGACATAATAATTTCCAGACGAAGAAAACCTGGTCTCATGTTTGTGCTTTGAATTAGCTTTAGTGAAGAAATCACAGATGTTAGACGGAGCATTCATGCAGGAAACGTCAAACATTATAGAAGATACTTTTTCAGCATATAACATTTGTAAGGGTAGAATTTTCGAGGAAATAAATAAAGGCACAGCATGGGCTCTAGGTTCAGAAAAGTACATCAAACGAAGGACTCGTTTTTGAAGCACAAGAATATTTTGTAAATGGGTTTTGGCAGCTTGACCCCAAGCCGCCAAACCATATGTCAGATGAGGCAAGATCAATGATTGATAAATATTTAAAAGGGTTGTACGTGGGACGAAGTGCCTAAGACGGGCAACAACACTAACAGTTCTGCTTATTTTTAATGCAACATTATTAATTTGAAATTTCCAGCTTAAATTGCTGTCCAATAGAACGTATCCTTGGAGACCCAGGTCAGTCGGGTCGGGGAAAACGGCGGCGAAAATTTTCAAGAACAGACGAATGAGCTCTCTCGCTTGTTCTTGAAAACTGTCGCCGCCGTTGTTCCCCGCCCGACTGATCGCCCATGGTTCTCCTTGGATGCGTGTGGATGCACCGTGATTTTTAGGCCACGTCTTTTAGTGGCTAGTTTAATTTTACTCACATAAAATCATACACTGAGAAAAACAAAAGTTTATTTATTTCCTGCTCAAATACAGAATACATTTTTATCTACCACACTAAAGGTTTTAATTTAAGACAACCGTTGACTTTTACAAAAAATACCGGCGCAGTTGCTGATATTTAGAAGAATATTAAAAAAATGTTAATTCGATTTGAATTTTGTTGTTGTTTCTTTTTTTAGCTCTAATGAACAATGCTAATCATTACGTTCTTTTCCAAGAAAAATATTAGTGGATAATTTTTGCACGACAAAACAGCTTTCAAAGTGCGTTAAAAAAATACCGTAATCTACTTCAAAAACAATAAAAGAAAATTCGTGGAGAATGCGAATCCCTCAAGTTTTCATAAAGAAAAATATCTTATTACCCATAACACTTAACCCCCGCACCCCTCCCACCCCTCCCACCACAAACTATCCATTTATTCTCAAGAAGACAAAAATATGGTATTCTGTCAACTACAATGTACTCGCTAGGGGTTGTAATCTCGATTTTTCTGTCTCAGCCGGTCAAGTTGATCTGATAATACGCCAGTGAACTGAGCCTGCGATTGTGGTTGGTCTTTCTTTTCTAAAGCGCGGATAAGCTTTTCCGACAGGTCGTTCAGCCTCACGCCACCTCTCTGCAGTTCTCGCGAAGCTGTCGGGGAGAAAAGCGGGAAGGTAATAAAAAACAATATTTTGGTAATGTGTCGAATCAGTTGCGAAATTGCATGGTCGTGTAAAGGTTGATTAGATTGATAGGCATTAATACACAAGTGTAACCTCAATTATTTTTAATCTTAGAATGAATTCTATTATTTAACATTTGGCTTTGTTTGTTTCGAATAAAATGCTTATTTTGGAGCATGATAAATAGTTTAGTGATTTGCACATCATGCACTTCGTGGTTGCTTGCTATCACAGATCACCATCGAAATTTCGAGATTTTGCTTCAATTTTTTTAGAGAAGCGATCCTTTTCTTTCGATTTCTTCGCAATATAAACGTGAAACAAAAGGTAACTGCAATAATTTAAATCGGCCTGAGCCATGGTATACCACTCCTGCGGTCACCACTGTCATCAACAGCATCGTCTTGTGTTTACGTCTTCCATGTAAAACTTGACATTAGGAAGTTTTTCGAAACCTTCAGTTTAGTGTTGAGTTTTTTAAGTTAGCGGGGAGACTGACCAATGAAATTAAAAAAGGAAAAACGAAATGAATTCTGATAGTTTTAATCAAATGGCGTCATCGTGAAGATGGCCTATTAACTCACCTATTTCGTACACAGCATTCTTCCAAGGCCCACCGCATCTCTCGTTTTGGGATCCAGCGATACACTGCGTCATGCACTGGCTTTCATCCTCAGCGGCTCCATACCTTCCATATTGCCGGGAGCACATACAAAACCTTGCGTCTTGAATCGCCGCATAAGGGTAACCCTTTAAATGACACTGTCCGGTACATGATCGCACTCCAAGATATTCGCGTTTGATTGGAATCATCTTTTCGAAGTCGCTTCGAAATCCATCACGGTAGCAGCCTTTGTAACGCACGTCAAGAACTGTGCGCTTATCATCTGTGAAGAAGAGGGTGCCGGGTGATAGCTGCAGGTTACTGTACGTACTAATAGATCTTCTAAAGCAGCTAAAATTGACACTGGAACCAAAGAGCTCCTCGAAATAATGGTTTATATAATTATAAATGTATTAAAAGATACTATAATAAATTAACGTTACAAGCGTTAATGTTTCTAGCTGTCGATGGCCAGAAAGAAAATGGATTTGAGTCCTATTTATTAAAAAAAAATGCATGATTATTCATCAATTATGCGTGTAGTATATCAATTTGATATATTTCTTTTAGGAGTCGGAGTTTAATGAAAGATGACTAATAATACTCAGCCATAATTTCAGATTATATTTAACCAAAAATGTGAGACTCGCCCCTTTGCATGGCCTCCTTGCGAAATTTAACCTCGCAAATACCATGCAGCTTCTCTGACTGAGTCTCTGAGGCGTTAAGGAAGTCATATGTTCGAATTCTACTAAGGTTCCAAAATTTTCAAACACGCTCGCGTGGCAAACATCACTTTTCACATCAATCAAGTATTTCTTAAACCGTATTTTTATATATACAAGGACCTTGCTAGGATAGAGCGATTTTCGTATGACCTTGAAATGAAAACGCGTAAACAAAACAAAAAAACAAACAAACGGAAATAGAGCGATTTGATTGGTTTATCGAACGGATACAAACGCGCGTGACTTTTGGTTGGTTAAGCGAACGCTCGGGTGAAAAAACGTCATGCCCAAGAACTTTCTAAAGATCAATCGATACTTCGCTTTGACGTCATACTGCAACACGATTGGCCAATCGAACAATGCCTTCACCATATTAGGGTTTTCTTTGGCGGGAAAACGAAGAGTCCATGTTTTGATCTTTTCACTTATTGGCTGATGAAACAAATAATGAACACTGTACCGAAACCATTTTTCAAGGTCATACGAAAATCGCTCTATACATGCGTGAGCATTACACTCTCTACAGATGCAAGTTTTGCTTTGTTGCTTTTCTACAATGATTATCATCTGTCTAAATTGCTCTAAATACCATCAGCACACAACGAGGGGTTCTACACGGATCTCTCTTACGTCCTCTGCTTTTCAAATCTGTATTTATGATTTAATGAATTCGAACTCCACTAATATTAAGCTCAATATCTCAACTGTTCGCGGATGATATAAACTTATTTTGCGGCCTAGGAAACGATATTAAAAAAAATTGTCCACTAGAAGGCGAACGTCACTTCTCCCAGAATTTTGCTCAAATCGGTGTCAGATAATAGGTAGCGGTAAAATCGGCAATTCAAAATAGAACTATTCGTAATTTGTAAACTCACCTTGCTTGCAGTGTTCACATGTCGCTAGACATAATGTTTCTGCAAAGCGTGTTGCGCATTTACCCTCTCTTTTCCATATTTCACAGATCCCAGATTCAGCATTCAAAACATCACCAAAGAATACTAAAAGGAAAACGAATACTTAATTAACATAGTATGAGGCCTTAAATCAGTATAAATACGTCTGAATCATGGTATATTTATCTATATCGAATGGCTTAGTGTGTAGCATCGGGGGATATTTTTACGAGTCGTGCAGATGTGATTTGACGAGCTCGTAGGGCGAGTCAAAATAAGAGAGACTATGGTAAAAAAAACGATGGCAATATCGCATAGCTATAGTATATGAAATAGCATGCGCAATGTTAATCGTGTGAGATGTAAAAACCTCATCATTTTCGTCTGTCCAATCGTAAACGACAAGCTCGCGTTATTATAACTCTCTATCCTAGAGACCGTTTGCAAAAACTTCGTGTTTTTTGGAGCCCAAACGCCATTAGGTGCCTGTGGATGGAAAGCTAGCTAGAACGGAGAAAAATTGTTGTCAGAAATATTCGGATACGTGAGGATGCCGGTCATAGTAAGAGGACTTAGGTATGAAAAGGAAGAGAGATAAGGAAGGTAGCGGGCTAACTGTTGACTGGAAGACTACAAGTAACTTTATACCCATATTATTTTAATGCTGACTGATCCTGTATGAAAGATAGTTGAATTTTCTTTAATCTGTATATCAATCTTTTTAACTTACACTATTATTACCGATGATTTCATGACTATTGTAATTTTGACTACTACCACGGCAACCAAGATAAATGCATTTGTCTTTGTTGATTAAGCTTTTGACATTGACATGAACTCGGTTTCATCGGTCGATTTTATTCATTGCCGGCTTACGAGGCTTTAATATCAGTTTAATACGGTGTTTACATCAGCCTTGTACTATCAACATATTACCCCATAATGCTTCAGTGGCGGATCCAGACTTTCAGATAAGGCGGGGGGGTTGAGGCGGTCACCCAGCCCCTGAGAACAGGGGGGGGCCTCAGTTTGGTCTAAAAATAAGGGGGAGAAGGCGTGTTTATAGAATGAATGTTCAGCTAATTTATGTACCTAAAAGAGTTATGAACGTATGCAATAAGCAGATAAGGTTACTACAGCTGTGTTGTATTGTGTCGTAGGTGTGGTGTTTGGGCATATGACATGTCTGAGCGTTGAATTCTCAAATGGGCGCCAAAAATTAATTTTTTTACGCTTGGCTGTGATGAACTGGTCGGCAATTTTAATTCAACTCTTTGGATGAAATCTTGCGCGAAAAAAAAGAAAAAAAAGGTCATCTAACATAAAGAGCTTAAAGAGCTTAAGCACATTGTTTCATTTTCGAGCATTGAAGTAGTTGAAGTAATTAAAGAATTAGAAAAACAATGTAGAGAAAAAGGACACTAGCTTTAAGTAGAAATTACAAATTTAAAAAAATCACCCCAAAATATCCTGTATAAAAAAATTACCTTGTATACGTTTCTGTTACAATGTATACCACTATATGTTTTGAAGTTAATTGAAAAGCCTGTTGAAGAGAGACTCGGGGCATATTAGTGGAAAAAGTGAACATAAAGGCGGAGCAATTAAGTGGAGGATATAATATACAAAATTCTAAATAAATATAGGATGTTGAGTCAATCAGACTCTACGGGCCCAATTTTGTTCCACACCCGCTTCCAGCGATGCACTTAACAACTCCCCCAGCAGCTAACAACTGTTATCTGTTACGTATCGGGCTGACACTAGTTCGCTGATAACTCAAAAATTTGAACTGGAGAGGGGAATGGTCAATGGTCGGCCATTTTAGCTTTTCTGTCAAGACTCTTGACAGAAAAAAAAATTCAAAGAAAACATCTTGCTATTTCTTTTTGTTTTCAGCATTGCACTTTAATTTTAACGGGAGATCTTTTTCTGCCAAAGGTTTTCAATAAGTTCTTTCCTCGAAATTTGGCAGAATTCGGTTGAGCTTATTTCTCCCCTTGAGTATGGCAATAAGGCTAGAGTTACAGCTGATATAGGATTAACGGAGATAAAATAAAGGAGATTTAAGCTTTTTAAATTAAAGTTAGGTGATTTTCCAGTCCTTTGAAACCAGTATCAAATGACAGTCTACATAATCATCTCTCATTATTTTAGAAGGGCCTGATCTTACAAACATCAAAACATTTTTCTCTTCCTTTTTTGGAAAATTCAAATAAACTGTACCTTGTACTGTTTTGACTAGCAAAGAGTATTAAATTCAACGTTTCTTTTTTATCTTTTTCGTTTCTTGTCTTTTTTTTTTTTTTCGTGCATTTCTTTTTGTTTGCTGTTGAGGTAGGGGAAAATATAGTAACATTCAAAAAGTTTAAAATCTTACGCGTAAGAAGCATCCCACTTTGAAATTTTCTTCTATCTGTAAACACCGTTAGCCCAGTTTAGAAACCAAAAGGTAGACTGAATTAAAAGGTAAGTGAACGCGGTTTTTAGCAACGAAATATTGCATGCTGATATAATCTCGGTTTAGAAACCTTAAATTTGTTTACAGCTTTAACTTATTCATCAAAAAGGGGGTAAAAACACCCCAATCTTCTTTAGAGAATTAGTTCTTGATAGTTCAATGTGTAATCTTCAATTCTCGCAAGCACGTTTTTCAAACAAAATATTTGACTCACATTGTTCATTCTGATCTGCAGACGACACGGCACAAATCCCAAGCGCCACGAGACAAAAGAAGAAAGAAAACATTTCCTTCCCCAAGTTGTTTTAACCTATTGAAAACGTTTTTCTTTTAAATCAGAACGTTCTCAGCGATATCAAGCGTTGGCGGGAGAAGCTTTGACGCAAGTTTAGAGCTGTAAATAAAATCATTTTAGCTTCTTACGTAAATTACGTCTGGTACTAAGTTACAAAGTAATGTTTCAAAAGAATTTTAATTGTAGTATCTCGATCATAGGCCCAGAATTAGGCGGACATCTTTGTTGTTGTAAATACATTTTTTTTTTCAATTAATTTGTAAACACACAGCTTTACCAGGCGCGTTAAAAACACTAATTTTTCATAACATCATGGCTTGAACAAATGTCAAATTAAAAATGCCATTAACACCCACAAACAAAATAGAAAATGTTTACTCTCAGCTTTCTGCCAACTCTCGACGACGTCTTCAGTCTTGATACACAGCTGTCATGGAAGACCGTTCGACGACTTTACGAACCCATTGCTTAGAAAGGCTGAACTGTATTGTATTTCTAAATAAAGTAAAAAGAGCAAGTTATTATTTGAAATCAATTAATTTACATTTATGGCCTAAACGGCAAAATTACGAACTTACTGAGATTTAATTACAAAAGTAGAAGACATCCTTAAGAAGGTGATTAGAAAATATGATACCGCCATTAATCTGTTTTTGTTAATCCGGTTGAATTGAAAATTATACATCAAGATTCAATTTTTGATGAAGAATTCAGGTCTGACCATTTTGAAAAAGATTGAACTTGAATGATACAGAATATTATATTTATCAGGAGTCTTGAAATCAAACTTCCGCAATGCGTCTTTTGGCGGGATTTCAAATTGCTTAGACACTGTTTGCAGACCACAGGCAGCCCAAGCGCACTATGTGTGGGTTCGGACTTCAGAGGTTTGGTCGGAAAGTACTAGAATTATTAGGGTATTATCTGATGCCAAATAAATGCAAAAATCTTAAAGATATAAAGTCTTCTTGTTTGTCTGTTTGTACTAATAGCCTTTAAGAAAACAAAGGTCGATATTTCTTGCATTATTACATGTGATTCGGGCCCTTACTGTTCGAGTCTTATCACATGTATTCGAATCTACAACGCTTCAGGACGGAAAAACGTAGTGAGCATGCGTGAACTCTTTTGCCCAGATCCCTGGCCGGGTTTGAAAAAATGGCAGGATTTCAATTTTTTTTGCCTAAAAATCAAATGTTTCCATACATAACCTAGAAATTGCAAGCAATTTGTCTTTAGAAGTTGCAAGCTGTGGTTGTAACCTTCTCATTATTTAATTTTCTCGAAGAATACCTTATATCAAAACGGTCTTTAACGACATTAATTTACTTGCGTTGTACTGCGGGAAATGTACATGCGGAGGTTCGATTTTTTTTCTAAGATGCATTCACAAAGTGTGTTCAGGTTAGAAAGTTCCTAGATATATCATGAGGTCCAGAGCCCCACTGTGGACACAAAAACAAAATATCTTTGTACAGTTACTTGCCCCAAAATATTAATGCATGCCCACAATGTGTTTGAAGTCGATCACTTAAACTAACTGTACTTTGAAACTGTTTGAAAAGTAGTTAAAATGTATTTGAATGATCGATTTAAAAGCTATTTTTACCTCAATTTGTTTTAGAATTTAGTTTCTCCAAAACATCTTTTAATCATTTTTCATCTTTTCTGAGTTCACTCTTAGAATTAAGTTTACGATAGACTTGTTTTCTGTAAACGGAAGAAACTTGGTTGAGTCACATTTGATGACTGCCCAGATTCTCGTGCAAGAAGTCAGGTAATCTGCTTTACGTCAATCTTTATTGTGAAATTGTTATAATTCTTCTTACTTTCTAGTGGCACTTAGCTTTTGCTGAATATTCCATTTCGTAATAAGGGGGCCTCTCTAAAAAATCGATGCATAATTACACTGAATAACAACTTGTATAAATATTCTTTTTATTTTTAAATGGTAAATTCGACACGTCAAAGAGTTGAACGGAATTTCTTCCGCAAGAATATATTTTTCCTGTTTTAGTTTTCTTCCACGTCATTTACATAGGAAATACTTATTACCGCTTGTAAAACTTCTCCTTCAAAAGTTCGTGAAATCAAGAAAGAAAGAAAATATTACAGTGCTCTGGATATTTTGAACGACACTGATGTCGTGTGAGTCATATTGTGTTGTTCCATTTCAATGGCCACTTATGACGTTAACAATCCTTTACATGGTTAAAAACCGCCAAAAAGGAAAGACCGTTCTCTGAATTTGCCAAAACTTAGTTTGGTCCCTAAGCATTTTATTGTAACCACAGTGTAGAAAGCAAAATAAATCCAAGAAACTAATTATAATTTAATCTAGTGCTCAGCCGAGTCACTGGTTTCTATATATTCAAATTTATACATCCTTTGTGTTGGAACACATTACAAGTTAATCAAGTGTGGAACGACAATAATACATCCCATGCGACACATACGAAAGTTGAACTCGAATGCGGAAAAACTAGTGAAACATAAAAGGGCCAGTTAAATGCCTTTGAATAGCAAAATAAGAGCGACTTTGGGTATCTTTTGACAAAAATGCCTTCGACAGCTGGGTTATTTGTGGCGCTCAGCTGAAATTTCCCATCCGATTGAAATATTTTCACAACAGTGTAAGAGAGGGCAATCTCAACCCAGTGTTAATACAATATGACGTTTTGATATTAGCGCCAAAACAGAATCACTGATCAGTTCTTATCAAAGGAAAGGTCGGATGTTATGATGCGAATAGTCTTTTTAATCCTGGTCTTTTTAACAACTGCTAACAGCAAACCAAGACCCAGCATTGAACATGTGGATAACCTGATAAAAAAATACGGTAAGTTAGTACATATACACACCATTTTCTCCCTTTTTAAAGTTCCCAAGTTAATAACAAGTTTTCTATTCTTAGCTTTCGAGCAACGTAGATTCGAAGTATGCCATCTTTCGACGAGATTTCAACTTAAATCGTCATAAAACTTCCCAAGTTATGTCTCTTACAAGGGGAAACCATTTCGTCACTACTATCTTTTTTTGTTTTTCATTTTTTAGTGAATTTCACTCTATTGGCCTTAAGGAATTTACCTCCAACCATAATATTTTCCCGTTTTACCAAGTTGTTATTTGCGAACTAATGGAAACGAATTTGCAAATAGTTCTTGGTGCACACGACCTTTGTTGAATCAGCTTCGGCGGAAAATACGCTGAGGCTTATCACACATTTAGACTTTGCCTTATTTTTGGCTAAGAAAAGTAGAATTTTAATCAAAGAGCTGAATACTAATGAGCTGGGTAATTTTCATAAGCGGAACTTTTTTCATGCTGATTGACGCACGTCCTATTCGTGTACTTGAAAATTATTTAAAGGATACACTCTATGCCCATTTATTTGAAAACGTTTAGGTTAAGATTAAACGGAAATTTGAAAATTCAGGCTGGCGAAATTATAAGACATTACATTTTAACTTAAAATCTCTAAGACAGTGGGGCCGTTTAAGGAATGTATTTTTAAAGTCTTCGTTGAACTAAGGTCACGTTAGAGAAGAAATAAGGCTTTGCCGCTCCCAAGATGGGATGCGGTGGGATGGTGTACAGTGTTTCAACCAACTTGTTTCTAAATCTTTCAATTAGAGTTCGCCATCAGCAGTTATGACTGCTAGTCAAGGAATTAAAAATAGCCCTTTCTTAATTTATCCCTCTATTTTTAATCTAACGCTATCCAAAATAATGGCATATTTTTTAATATATCCTGCGGTAAAAGTTGAATCCATCATTTCTATAACTTTTCAAATGTTTTGAGTGAAATTTTGAAGGACGAAGGCATGCACCTGCAAATTGCGTTAGCGATGATGACTTGACGTAATTCCATCACTAGTGCAAGCAAAATGTCTTATACTAGCCATATGATGGGTTCCGCACTGCCTCGGTGACTGTAATAACCAAGTCCTATTTATTAGCACTCTTACCCGACGAAATCGCATTGAACCTTCATGTACTTATGCCATTACTCCTGACTTCAAGGCCCTAACCATGTATAAATGTAATTACAAATTTATTTACCTGCAAAAATGCGTTAAACGATAAGCATACCAAGAAACAGTCTTTCCGGACAATTACAGTAACAGTAGTTGTTAGCTTTCTCTCTCTCTTTTTGTTCTCGTCTTTTCAAAACATGCCTCCTCGAGTCAAAACTTCAGCAAAAATTATTACCATTTCACGCTTCTCTCAATCATAATTACGGCGAAATGAAACAAACAAAATGGTCTGTACAACCTTAGTAACAGGCTTGTACTTTGAGTAGTCCTGAGAGGTCCCTTTGCGTGATCGCAAAATGCGAAAAAAATTAACTGTTGGTTAAATTTTTGACTTTAGGGGTTGTATGATATTGAAAACCACAGCAAAAAGTGGGGAGACTTTTGAAGTACAAAAAGGGACTGGCTGCTGATTTATTTCATCTGTTTGTTGTTTCAGTGGAAGATGACGTTACTTCAAGGGCTGAAGAGAATGCTGGTATGAAAATAATAATAATAAAAAAAACCTTTTTCCTTGTCACAGTGTTGTGAAAACAACCTATTTAATTATTACACCGAGCATAGAGGAGTAGTAAATTGGTGAAGAATAGCTATGGCACTCTGATTTGTTTTCGAATTTTGTCTACAGTAAATCAAGACTTCCTTGATCTAATTGCAATGTTATTGTTGATAGTAAAAAAAGAGTAATAATTTGTAAATGGTTTCTGTCTCAAAAAACATCAACTGAACGCTCTCGTGCTGCGTTTACTTTTCAGTTTTTTTCCTTAACCCCTGTTATGATTGCAATTGGTTTCAGCTCTTTTCGAGGGAGACATTGTGATTGATGAAGACACGAAACGATATCTTCTGGGTGGAGACATCATGTCACGCGATGCTGTTGTAAATCCTATATTCTACTGGCCAAATGGTGTCGTTTATTACACATTCGACAGTGACTTAGGTAAAAAAAAATTAATCGATTTTATGAATGTCATATTATTTTCAAGGTAAGAATTGATTTTTGTTGTGTTTTTGTCTTTCTGTTAACTCTCTGTGAATTCTTTATAATTATTGTTGCACTGTAAAGCTACAGCTCATCGAAAAAGGCCAGAAGGCTAAGGTAGTGTCTACATTACACCAGGCCACTTTCACGCCGGCGCGAGTTCACTCCGGTTCCCTTTCATGGCTCTATATTTCAGTGTTTACAGAATGCAAACACAAAATGTCATGCCGGCGCGAGTCACCCCGGTGTGATATCACCCCAATTGTTGCATAAAGGGGGAATTTCACTCCAGTTGGAAATTTCGCAGCGGCATCGTGTAAACGCGAAGCTACCACCCATTTCGGTGTGAAATCCTTCTGCCGGTGGACTGGAACGAGTGGCGCATGCATAATGTTTGCGATTTTGAATCGCACGTGTATTTTGTCAACATGAAGTGTACCTTCAAATAACCGAGATATGAAATGAACTATCATCATGTAAACGCCTTACGAAATCAAACAGTCATCCCGGTATGAAACTCGCGCCGGTTCGAGTTTTCTCATGTGAACACCCCCCCCCCCCCTCCCCCAACTAACTAACTAAATGTATCACTTTTAATCTCCTGCAATATTTTCCTTTTTTCCTTTTTTGAATGCCCTTCTCTTTGCTGATTTAGAACCATCCACTATCAATCTCATCAAGAAAGGACTTCATCACTTGAGAAGAAGAACATGTTTGAAGTTTGTGCAAACCCCCCGAAATGACGGTCATCATAGCAGCTACATAAAATTCTTTAGGGGGAATGGGTAAGTGTTTTTCTTGTAAGTGGTAAATGCAGCATATCGCATTTCAACAAGTTAATTAAGCTCTGTTTTAAACAAGGCAATGTTTTCACCATTTTTGGCAATCGCCGAAATGGACTCGTCTACTCTTGGCCAGAAGTACAACTATTGATATAGACCATTTTCGATATATTAAAATTCATACGTGGCTCCGAGGCTTGGGGGAATAGAGTGTTTTCACATGACGTCACGGCGGCCATATTGGTGTCCCAAAACAATGAAACGGCGGCCATGTTGGTGTCCCAAACCAATCCTGTGGGAGTTGAACTCTTTTCTTATGTAAACGCTTTCTTTTGTTCCAATAAAATTTGCATAGATGCTGGCCACGTGAGTGAAAACACTCTATAAAACAAAAGAAATGTTTTATTCATCACTTAGCCTCAAGATGATTTCTTTTGTTTTATTCCCCCAAGCCTCGCACCCATGTATGAATTTTAATATATCGGAATTGGTCTATTGAAAATGCCTTAATCTAGTGTGAGAAGAAAGATCCTGGAATGTGTAGGTGTATCTAGTTGAAATAGTGTTATAAAATACTGATACTGGGATAAAGTGATTCACGGGGACCTATGTGGAAAGCTGGGTTATGACAAGGATGAAAAATATTACAACCCTGGGCCACAACCAGTGCATGAATCAACTCACAGCAAGCTGCTATGGGACTTCATAATACCGACTGACAACGAATTTGAACACAAGTCTGAAATTGTGGTATTGGATAGAGCGATTTTCGTATGACCTTGAAAAAAGGTTTCGGTAAGTGTTCGTTCTTTGTTTCATCAACCAATGGATGAAAAGATCAAAACATGGCCTCTTTGTTTTCCCGCCAAAGAAACCCTAATATGGAGAAGACATTGTTCGATTGGCCAATCGTGTTGTAGTATGACGTCAAAGCGAAGTATCGGTTGATTTCTAGAAAGTTCTCGGGCATGTAGTTTTTTCACCTGAGCGTTCGCTTAACCAATGAAAAGCCAGACGCGTTTGTCTGTCCGTTCGATAAACCAATCAAATCGCTCTATTTCCGTTCATTTGTCGTTTCTGTTTTGTTTGCGCGCTTTCATTTCAAGGTCATACGAAAATCGCTCTAAGATAGAATGGAAGTGTCAGTTTATTGATGTTGCTTGTCCATGTGACACCCGAGTGAAAGACAAAGCGAAAGAGAAATTTGAGAACTGCCAAACCTTGAAGCGGTAGTTGAAACGGATCTGAAAATTCCGCACAGTAACTGTGGTGCCAGTAGTCATAATTAGTGCATCAGGGCTGTCTCTAAAGACGTAAAGAAGTGGCTAGTGTAGCAGAGATTGATGTCACATGTCGTTTAGACACATTGCAGAAAGCATGCTTACTGGGTACAGCCAGAATCCGTCGCCAGGTCTTGGACACGTAAGATCTCGGTTGGTGACTTGATGTTTAAGGAAGACTCCAGCAAGCCATCCAAAAGTTTTGTTTTAATAAGGATAATAATGACTAGGATGATGATGATGATAATAATAATAATAATAATAATAATAATAATAATAAATGGAAAGGTAATGACAAAGAATTCATCTAAATTATCTCTTTCAAAAATTATTGAATTGAGACGCGCTTGTTCAACCATAAAGAAATTTCATGTTTAGCCTGCGTAGCAAGCGTTTCCGCACGTTTTCGCAGCAAAAAACGAGAAACGAGAGTCAAAGATCGGGCGAAAATCTCATTCCTCGTCGCTCCTCAGTCTTTCTTTGCTCCGAAACTACACGGGAACACTTTCTACGCAGGCTATTCCATGTTTAGAAGATGAAACTGTAAAACGCAAGATCAACTCGCAAGGAAAAGGAAATGTATTTAACATATTTTTCTTTTTCTTTTTGGCTTTGGTTTTAAAATTTCTGCGTCTTTTCATATTTACAATATAAGGCGGGTCAGAAAGTACCTCAACAATAATGATGCCACACAAACGCTTGTTCACTCCATTGTTATAGGCCGCTTAGATTACTGTAATGGTCTTCTTTATAAAGTTCCCGCGGTACACATGAGTAAGTTGCAACGCATTCAAAATAGTGCTGCCGGGCTCGTATGCTCAATTCCGAAGTTTAATCATATTACACCCGTCTTATTTTCTTTGCATTGGCTACCCGTTGCCTACCGTATCGAGTTTAAAATCTTAGTTTTAATCTTTAAAGCAATATGTCAACTTGCGCCGTCCTATACTATCTGCAATCTACTTCGATTAAAGGAGAAATGTAAATACCAGCTTCGTTCTTCTGAAGAACTACTATTGCAGTTGCCCATGGGACTGAAACAAAAAAAACTCTAGGTGACAGATCATTCTAAATAGCTGCCCCTGCACTGTGGAACAGTCTGCCTGCAAGTGTCAGAGATATCGATAACTTTTTGGTTTTTAAACGAACAATTAAGACTTACTTATTTAGGAAGATTTTGCTTGTTATAGTTAGATTGATAAATTTTAGACTATAAATTTTAGGTATTCTTAAGTATGTTTATTGTAATTATTGCGGGTAGTTATAGTTGTAAGGCGCATTTGATCATATTCAGATGTTAACTTGCGCCTAATAAGAAATAAATTATTATTATTATTATTATTATTATTATTACTATTAAAAATCTATGGATTGGAATTGGATTTTTTCGATCTGATTCCAGGCGTTATAGCCTCCACTCCCTACGGAAGGACTATCGATCCCAAAGGTATTTGAGGTAAATGTAGGAAGTAACAATTTATTACACATTGTTTTTAACGTTGGCTATTTTAAAACGACCCCAAGATGCTATTCAAGGATTGGCCGAGATCCCAATGACAAGGAACAGGTAATCTCGATTGGATTTGGATGCGAGAGGCTTGGGACTGTTGTTCATGAGACCATGCATGCTTTGGGATTTTTCCACGAACACACCAGACCCGATAGAGACAAATACATCACACTAGACTGGGATAATATTGAAACAGGTAAGTGAAACACTGCTTTTTTTTTTTTCATGGAAGTTATTAATCATCACCGCCGCCCGGTTTTGTCAGTTGGATAAGCGCCGGTCTGCCGAGTGGGAGGCCGCTGGTTCAAGTCCCGCCGGACCACACTTTCTGAGGAGAAAGTGCTGCCTTTGTAAAGACATCTGCAAACGGTTAGACTTTCTAGTCTTCTCGGATAAGGATGATAAACCGTAGGCCCCGTCTCACAACCCTTGCATATATAAATTCTGTGGGATGTTAAAAAATCCACTCACTGTTCGTAATAGAGTAGGGAACGTACTCCCCGGTGTGGTAGTCTTTCTCTCATGGGGGTAGGGACTGTTACGAGCCCGCAGTAATTGGCGTCGTGCTGTTGCGGTGACCCTGCCAATAATTGGTGAATCTAATAATAATAATAAAAAAAAACATTAAAAAAATGTGTTTAAAGGGTCTAGATTATCGTTTGTCACTTTGATATTGCTCGCGACGTTTCGACCACACTGCAGGTCTTCATCGGGCGATAGTGCCGATTTAGTGAGTCGAACTATTTGTACCATCGTGGTTGTTATTGATAGGTGTATCATGAACCTCGCTCATGGTCGGTGGGTTCGATCCAAGCATTGCTGATATTGTCAGAGGAGGAAACTGTTCCCTCAGCGGTCCGCTGCGGTAGAGATCGGTTGTCATGTTGTCTGACTGTAGGGATCCACGCTTCAGGAACCTCAATGCCACTGTCCCTGTTGATATTGTTAGGATGAAGTCTTAAGTCATGTGGATAGCCTCTTTAACGCTACGAGAGTACCATTTTGTTTTCTTGTTTTCTATAACGTTTTCACTTACGCTGCGATCAGCTATTTCACTTTTTTTTGCCAAAGCGGAAAGCGTTTCAAACGTCTTTAACGTTTTGAGCCTTTGCAGAGGTCGCGAGCAATATCTTCCCTCTCTTCAATGGTATTGCTTTCACAATTGAAAAGTTTACTTATTTGAAGTTATTCATTCCAGCAAGTTATTTTCTATCATAGACGGTTCATATCAAAACTTGAAAATGGTGCGGGAGGAGCTGTAATGCACCCTTTATTTCGGCACAGTTCCAAGCCACGCCCTCGACCAATGCTAGGTTTTACTGCAATATACATGAAGCTCTTAATCGCTTTGAACTTAAAATCACTAACATTTTTTTTATCTTTTCTAGAGCATGCACATAACTTTCAAAAGTATCCTCGTGCTCTGGGATCCTCCTTCGGTAAACCATATGATTACGATAGTGTAATGCACTATAGCAAGTATGCATTTGCTAAATATAGAGATACTCCAACTATTGTCCCAAAAAACAGGACAGCAGTGATCGGCCAGAGGTTTGGTCTAAGCTATCAGGACAGAGAGGAAATCAACAAGCTCTATCGATGCAAAGGTTAGGGGCTAATTCATATGCATTAAAAATCGGGCCAATAAAGTAGAAGATGGTATTGTCCTACGGCATGAGTAAGGGGAAATAATATTTCCCGTAAGAGAAATTACCTGGGAACAATTACTACTACTATATATAATGGAACAAATAACCATAGCGCGTGATATAAGGAGACGTCAACTGTCTTGTATAGTGATGTACCAGTTGCTATGTGTGCTGAAGAGGGTTGCGCCATAGGCAACCTGCACGTTTGTTTGTAACAACAAAGGAGCGTTGGTTTAGTTGCTTGTACTGCGAGTCCCAGTTGTTGAATAGGTGGATAGTACTATGTTCTATCCATTGGATAGTTCATCTGGATTTCGAAAAACTTATCCAATGGATAGAGATTTATCCCGGAGGTGGATAGCGTCGGTTATCGACCATTTGAGGAACGGGGGCCAGTTAGCTAAGTTAGAGTTATTGACTTTGATATACTGGGGGGCTGGCTGTGGTGTGAGAGAAGTATTTTTTATGGGGTTATCAGCGTCCTACATTGTAGGAAAAAAGAAACATGTTAAAAAACCTTCAAGTTTGGTCTTACTATAGGTTTTTTGTTTAGAGAAAAATAAGTAGTAGGAGAAGAAAAAAAAAAGAGGAATTCCTGAAGGCATAAATTGGGATATGAGAATCTCTCGAGTATGCCATTTGATTATAATAAATAAGAACAAGCTACCATGGTAATTTTGTAATGTCAAATGTTAAACTACATAATTCCAGTAAAAGGGATAGCAAAAGTGTTGTTGTTCAGACAGGGTTTGTCTCTGCCAACAATGCTTTGCAATAAACAATCAATGCAACCAGCCCTCAAGTGCTTTTTTTATTCTTCTAGTTTTTACATTATTTACTCATTTATTGATTTATTGTTTTTTGGTTTCTTTTTCTCAGAGGGATGCGTTGACCAAATACACCCATACAAGTGTATGTTTCGTAGGACACTTGGTATGTGCTCAAATGAGTTCGGTCAGCAAAAAATGGTAGAGGAATGTCCAAGGAGTTGCAATTTTTGCGGTAAGCTGTTTTTCATATTTAAGGAACATAAAAACAGGACAAGGCTTAAAAATCAGGAACCGGAGAGGGAAGGGGCTTATTTTCGGGAATTAAATGAAAGCTAACATTGTTTCCTAAACTCTTTGTTTTACATAGTCCTCTAGTCAATGGAAAATCATACATCGTGAACCACAACTAAGTACACGAGACAGTGCACAAATTTATTGAAATCCCTTTTTAATTTTTAATTTTGGTATTGCTTGCGGAGGTAACTATGTGCGTCAACTTTAATTGAATCCAATGCTCATAAAGCAGTGAATGTTTAGTATCTGATTGGACGATATGTTCATTGTATTTCGTATTGGGCCATAGCTATTTGTCTTTCTCTTTATATATTAAGAGGAAAGACGCATATGGTATTGGCCTTTACTAGTATTTTACAAGTAACCTGAGGCAAAACATATTGGCATCTTCTACGTGTATGCAAGACGAAGGTTGTGTATGTCTAGTTTACAGGCTTGAACTGAGTGTTTTGAATTTTTTTAATACACTGATTTTCTTTTCTTATAGGGAAAAGAGACTCGATAGTCAAGAATGCAAGCCCAAACAAGAAAAATTAGACTCTACAGCCAATTTATTAGTTGTAAAACGCAGCAATTATTTTTGTCTTTTAATCATTAAAGCTGAAAGAGCTGTTTGCTTGTCTCTTCTTTGAAATACCAGTGAAAACACTCTCCGCACAAAATGGACTATATAACTGAACTTAAGCAACGGAACCAAGCTTGACACCCCAGACGTCAAAGAAAACCTCCCCGGAAGTTAATCGTAATTTCTCTCTTTCATTGATGTGACTCGATCACCTGTCATACCTCAGAAGTAAAAGCCAAAACAGTTTCAAACTTGGTTACGTCAGACAGAAGCGTTTTATCAAGTGGTATAAACAAACTTCTGTCCTTGCTATTCATGACGTTCACACAGGACATCAGTATTCTCATTACTTAATTTGCTGGGGGAGCTACTTAACAAACGGCAGGTGCCTTCCCGATCTCCAAACTCGTACCCTTTTATATACAACTTTTGACAGAAATGGTACCTATTTCTTATACCTTCCATATAAAATGGTACTCTTTAACATTGGATTGCCCATTTTTGACACTTAAATGTTGCATTTCCCCAAAAAATTCAAAATAAAATAGCTCTTCCATACACTTGAGCGCGGGCCGGAATTTCCTACCCTTCGATAGACCTGAAGCATACGAAAGGTTCCTCTTTTCGGTGGATCCTCCCCTTGTAAGCTGTTATGGGAGGTGCACCCCCCACCCCATGGGCTTACCTTCACGAATGGTTATGCGTTAACTTCTGGACGTACAAATAGCAGCAATCCTCCACAGTGTTACACTGGCGCAGGTGGGGGTGGGTGGGGGATGTTGTTGGCCTGCGTTTAGATATTAGAGACCTTAAGATTAAAGAACGCGAACGACTACGAGTACGAGATATTTTGGCGGGAAAACTTGGTAGCCGTCGTCACTCTACTACGACTTTTAAAGTTTTGTTGGCATATTCTTAAAATATAGACTCCACGGAAAGCTTAATTTTACCATTTATCACCAGAAAAGTTAGCACTGTTTTGTGAAGGAGGTTACATCCTCTCCCGATCGCAAAATGATAAAACGTCTAACATTTCATAACTCTTTTTCCCCACTTCGACATTCTCGCTAAAACTTGGGGTAGCTAGAGTGACGACGGCTACCACGTTTCCCGCCAAAATGACGCTAGTTCGTGACGCGCGAGCACTAAAGTAGTACTGGGAAAATCTCCTACTCTTTATCGTACTATTTCGGGCCGAAATCCTCCTGAAAATTGTTTATTGTTATTGTTTTGCTCTAACGTATCTTCAGTTAGAAGCAGGTTAAGCTGAATTACAATTAATAGTTAGAAGCCTTTATTTGATTACCGCACGGTTGTGTTTATAAATCCGAGTTAACTGGTGTATAACCTTTGAATTTGCAATTTTCACATCTCCCATAAATGATACACCTTGTGGAGAGATGAAAAACAAAGACAATGCAAACATTTGGGGGCGAAAGAAGGTGTATCATGGAGAATATGCAAAAGGCGAATGACAATCATCATCATTTTTATTATCCTAACCATCATCATCGTCATCGCCATTATTTTAATAAAGGGCAAAGCATAGGGCAGCAGGGATGAAAGGGTTAATTCCGCCTTAATAACCAATCTGAAATGTTATTCGCCTCTTCGGCCCACCCTCAACTCCTACCCCCCTCCCCTTCCTAACGGGTGGCAAGGCCAGTCGGGGGTTGGAGCGAACAGACGTATGACTTTTCAGACCACAAGATAACTGGGTCAGTATCATAATAAGGCAACTACTTTAAACTTTAATGTAGAACTGAAGTTGTAAAAGTGTTTTCCAGTATGATATATCTATTTAGCTTCCAGTCTTCATCGTATTACTAATTTCCCACAGCGTCAGTTCAAAGCAATACGTGGAGAGTTTCTGCAAATAGAAATAAGTCGATAATTAGAATTTTTGGTTTGAAACGGTCGCCTTTTTACAAAATGACACAACTGTAATTCATTTTAATTAGCTTTTTACAAAGTTTCATACGCGGGACAGCCAAATAATTTGTAAATCGTTGATTAAATGATTTTTCGCTACATAATCGCAACGATTTCTTCACAATTACCTTCGTAAAGAAATTCAAATTTCAACCGTAGGGAATCCTAATAAGCCTTTATCCGGTAATGACCTGAAAGATAAGGTGAAATTAAACATCACAGGCAGTCATGACCATATGAAACTCATTCAATTCAGACGAGTACTTTTCTCATGGCGTATTTTAACCTGCTAAAAAGAACCCTTATGATATGTTACCAATTCAAGATCCCAAAGTAATGCTTTAGTTTTGTTACTAATATGCTGTAGCTGATCGCATTTGCTTTCGTTTTGACGGCAAGCCCGCCGCATGTTTTCGCAAATGCGCAAGGAGAGAGATAATGAATTGAGTTGGTTGACAGGGGCAACTCGCGCCAAACGATTAGAGGGCTTCTCTTTACTCAGCTTAAAGCTTTGTCTAGTGCACTATAACCTATAACCAGAACAAACTTCATATCGGATAGGGCCTCTTATTGATTTCGGCACGGTTTCTGCACGGACCGAAGCTGCGCCTCGTCGACCTTGAAAGTGGGTCAGCGAAGTGTAACAAAGTTTTTATATTTGAGAGGATAGATTTCAAGTCGACCTAAAACGCAATACGGTAGAGCCCCTAGAGCCAAGAAAAGAGCAAGGCTGCCAATCTAATCTTCGTGACTTTCATATAATTTGTTTATTTTTGTACATACATGCATTACAGGTTTTCCTGCAATATGCATAATACTGTCCACATCGATAGCTCATGGCAACATAACTGCAGAACCTGTAGCTCTGAAAATCCTTACAATCTGTAAAAATAAACAAATAAATAAATGAATAAATAAATAAATACAACAAAAAAACATAAAAGGATATCAATCAATTATCCATACCACTAGATAACCGAGAATTCCCTGTAGAGAGAGGGTTTAATTTTGACCATATAACGAAAACCCTAACCGTAAATAGAAGCTATTCGTCACGAGTTATTGTTTAACCCAAATCACTGTTCTCACGGCTTAATCCTCAGTCCGTTTGGTCAGTTCTTAACCCTAATCACTACTTTAATTGCTTAACCCTAATCACAAAGGTCAGCGCTCATTCATTGCTGGGGACAAAAGGAGCCCGCAATCCTAATCTCCAGGCTGTTATTACGCATGCGTAAATTAGACTTCCACTAAGAATGTATGGAATGCACACAACGCAATTTTATCTCGCGCGTTTGAACCTTCTATGAAGTAATTTGATCACGCGTGTTTTGACTATCAGTCGCGGTGAAACTTACGCATAGCACAGCGCTAGAGCAATTTAAGCGTTTTGACGTTCGATCGTTGTCGCCGCACTTTGTAGCCTTTGGTTAGTACTAGTATATATGAAATTACTTTTTGTAGGCAATACAAGGTATCCAAGGGTGGTTTGAGATATGGAAACAACTAGGGATTACCGTGTTTAAAGGTCACGTTTGCAAAGGGACCCATTCCAGCAGACCGGGCCAGCTAGGCTCATGTTCTCAGCACATTAATTACTTACCTGGACACCCATGTGTATTACAGGCTTTTGATTGCTGAGATTGTCCAGGACAAGTTTTACCATTGGGAGACGGTGCTGGTTTATCACAAGCTCTACTCCGGTATTGGGTGCCCCCTCCGCAAGTTTTGCTGCATGGTCCAAATAAACTCCACGAAGACCAGTGACCGTCAACTAAAAAGAGTACATCAAAACTAAATAGGAGACTAATAAGCTTTTCTGAATTTTGTATACCTTCTTCAAAATTTCTTTAAAAGCTCTCGACTCCTATAATTGTATTTTGTGAAGGTAACGTATGTTTTAGCAAGTGCTGATTATTAGCACAGAGGTTTCTTCGAAGCGCCTATCTAAGATGCTTTGGCATACTACTGGCCTGTTAGCCAAATATACTTGTAGACGCAGATGTGCTAAATTTGTAAACGTAGACTCTTATCTCATTCGGATCGTGTTTCCCGTGAATTATTGGTTCAGGGTGCACGTGCTTGTCTCCATTTTCAATTATTTTTGCTTACAACTGAGCATAAATCCTGCAGAAAACGACCGATTACCACTAGCTATTGTAGGATTTCCTCAGTCCTTCCAGTTACGTTTTTAGGTTTGGCAAATTTCGAACCATTTTGACTGTGTCAAATGTAAAGTAATCATTAGTGAGAGACACCTAAAGCTTCTAATAGAGCGAAATTTTAACAGTTTGCTTAACTTTGCTCTCGAGCAATGATTAAATGGTTTTTAATGTGTTTTAAAATAATAAAAGCATATAATTTGTTATCTACAATAATTAGCCACTTGGACTTGAGTGTTATTTCCCAGGATAAACAAAAGCAGGTATCAAATTCACTCCATCTGGTAAATGGATGCTGTTGTGGTATCTACCTGCACAGACGTGTATGTTACAATCTTTTGATTGGTGAGATGGTCCATTGCAAGTACTTCCACCACTGGAAGGCGCTGGGTTATTGCAGGCTCTTCTTCGATACTGCTTGCCACTTCCACAACTCCTGCTACAAGGTCCAAACGATCCCCAAGATGACCAGTGACCGTTAACTAATTGAAAAGTAAAGAAAAATTCTCGAAACAAGCTGACAGCACACATTGATGCTTTGATTAATAAGGGATAAAACTTGATCTTCTAAATGGAAGAAGCTCCATATTTAAAAAAAAGGTAAATAAAATAAATAATAATAAAGAGCGACAGGAATAACATTATATCATTATATTGTGAACAATTTAACTATAAGAACTTGGTGTCAATTAGCAAGGCTCTTCTGATTCAAACATCATGTGGAAAAACTTACTGTGGTGAGTACAAAATATATACAGCCAATATAAATGATATTGACACTAAGGGCGCTTTCCATTTGTTAGAATTGACCAGTCAAGTCATTCCCGTCGCAATGAGAATTCCACTTTTAATCAAAACTATCCAGCTAGAAACTATCAAAACTATCCAGCTAGATCAGTCAGATCCTAAATAGTACGCACAAAGGAAATGGTTTTTCAGCAAAAAAATCTTTGGAAAAAGCCTATTTTATTTTCAAAATGACTGGTCCGGGAATGGTCCGTCCAGCCACTTCTGACTTTTGGAAAGCGCCCTAAGTTTCATCGGCTGTCGTTTGTTTCAGTTTAAACCCAAAGAAATGCAGCAATAGGAGAGATAAATAGACGAAATGCATGGTTCACCTGGACAGGTCTTTGTGTTACATGCTATTGACTGGTATGAAGGCCCTAGACAAGTATTTCCACCGCCAGACGGTGCTGGATTTGTGCAAGTTCTGCTTCGACGTTGCTCGCCTGCACCGCAAGATTTACTACAGTCCCCAAAAGCTCCCCAGGGCGACCAGTGACCATCAACTATTAGGAATGTTATTAGAAGGAAAAAAACAATAAGAAAACGAATAGGTTGCAGCAAATAAAAGTTACTTGTATTTTTGTTAAAGTAATCATTGCTGGGGTAGTATAAGGATGGCGGAGTGGTAAGAACATCGACCTTGGTTTATTTATAATGTATCCATAAACCATATGTACGACAGTATAACTAAGCTACTCATTTATAAAACCGATGAAAATTGAAATTATAATAACTAGCCACTTGGACTTGAATGTTATTTCCCAGGATCAACAAAAGCAGGTATCAAATTCACTCCATCTGGTAACTGGATGCTGCTGTGTTATCTACCTGCACAGACTTGTATATTACAAGCTTTTGATTGGTAAGATGGTCCATTGCAAATACTTCCACCACTGGAAGGCGCTGGGTTATTGCAGGCTCTTCTTCGATACTGCTTGCCACTTCCACAACTCCTGCTACAAGGTCCAAACGATCCCCAAGCCGACCAGTGACCGTCAACTAAAGGTAGAGTAAAAAAGAAATGATCGAAATAAGCTGACAGCACACGTTAATGCCTTGATTAATAAGGAAGAAAACTTGATGAGTAAGGGTGGAGGAATATTAAGAGCACCGGCCTTGGTTTATTCATAATGTATCCATAAACCATATGTACCACAGTATAACTAACCTACTCATGTATAAAACCGATGAACATTGAAATTATAATAAAGTGATATAGCTTCAAAAATTCACGAAAACCACCGGGCGCGAAGAGGAAGAAATACTTTAAGGATGTGCTACCATTAAATCGCTATCATTATTTGCCAAACACAAGATTGTTGTACAGTATTAGAATTTATCTATCACTAAGCGAGAATTAAATAAACAACGTCGACTTAAACAAAGATTTGGAAAAATTGCTACTACTAACGTATTAGATATAAATGAAATTTTTTAATTATCGGGGTTGCAATGACATCTGACACCAGTTTTTTTTACCGTATTTCTTACCATAAAAACTTCATCCCGAAAATATTGCTCGTACAGATTTTGCCTAAAGTTCACGAACTTCGAGGCCGCTATTGGAGGTAAAAAGCTCCCATGAACGATTTTGGAAGAACTGTTCCCAGTGCCGAGAAATACTGCTGCAAGTAAAATAGGCAATTGCGTCATTTCGTTGCTATCTCAACTCCGATGTCATTGCAACCCTGGTCATAACAAATTTCCATCTTTGTCTAACACAACTGTGGTGGCAATTTTTTCAAATCTTTGTTTATGGAGACGTAGTTAATGCTCAAATTTGGGAGGTATTGACCATGAAAAACTGTATCGAGCTAGAGCCACCTTGAGTTTAAAAAAGAGAAAGAAAAAAATATAGACGCATTGTTTATGATTTAACATCACCAAAAGTGTAATATACAATGTTTAAATATTCTAGAAATCCAAAGTAAAAGTTTGAGAACGCCTTATTGTATTTTCTAGAATTGGCGGAACTAATTTTCTTAATAAGATTTTTACTTTCATGATCGAATTATTGAGGGTTTGAAATCAACCTTCCTTTAAAATTAACTCATAATGCTTTTAACCTGAACATGTCCGGGTGTTGCAGGCAATTGATTGACGTGATGGCCCCGAACATGTGTTTCCACCGCTTGAAGGAGCAGGATTGTTGCAAAATCTAGTTCTGTACTTAATACCTCCTCCACAAGTTCTGCTGCATATTCCAAATACGCTCCATGGAGACCAGTTACCATGAACTGAGGATCAAATCAAGGGTAAAACGTTAACTTAGCAGTCCCCACAGCTCCAGGAAGCCCACATTGTTTACCAAACCGAGATCGAGGCCCCGGGAGTAGATTATCATACAAATTGCTACATTCTGCACAAAAGGCCTCGTGTTGGTGCCTTTCACGTTTACAACAGTGCGGAAAACATCCATGTTATATAAAAGCCTGGATTACATCAGCAGTTACAATAAATGTGATATTAAAACTTCGATAAGTAAAAATAGAAATAAAACCCTTGTGATATAACCGGTTGCCATGGTTACGTCAATTTTGACGTACACGCATCGATAAATTATACGTAAGAGTTATTTACACGTTTGTTGGTCATGGCTTGAGTGATTTAGAAGTTATTCAAGCTAGGGGGCCTCTAAGAGCCACTTGCCAGTCAGAATACGGTTAACATCAGTGCAATAGTTACCTGCACATGGCTGCGTGTTGCATTTACGATAAACCTTACGAATGCCTTGACAAACTTTCCCGCCACCTTTAGGAGAAGGGTTCTTGCAAAATCTCCGTCTGTACTGCTTTCCTCCTCCACAGGTTTTGCTACACTGGCGAAAACGTCCCCAAGAAGTCCATCCACCATCAACTAATATAACGATAGCATGGACACATCTTTCTAAGCCATCGTATAAAACTTTAAAAATGACTGTATCGCCTACTTAGTCATGTACCTTAAACAGGGGCACCCAACGGCAATTTTCGGAAAATATCTGTTCGGAAGACGATTTGAGATCTAGAATTTTCGGAACATTTGTTGTAAAATTTATTGCTTGCCTGCCTCTCCAAGGATTTTCGAACATCTAAAAAAATGGTACAATTACCCATTTTTAACGGATTTTTACCCTAAAAAAGGCCACCTAGAATTTTCGGGAGCCTTTTTCTGGCTGAAATTTTCGAAAAGGTGAATTTTGATCCCTATAATTCTCGGATCACCAGACTTTCAGCTAGGAAATCCGAACAGATGAAAAGTTTTTAGGGGATAAAAACATGCCTATATCTACCTTTTAAATACTAAAATACGTTGAAAAATGCTATGTTAAGTGGTTTTGTACTATATCCTCGTTGGGTGCCTCTGCTTAAACCACTGCTTATAATTTATCCCCAGCTGAGAACATATATCTTCGTTAGAGGTTTTAGGAGGGCTTATCAACGGAAGGGCTTATATTTGATAGAGTTTATTACCGAAATAAAAAAGGCTCTTCGCGAGTCAAGATATAACGATGCTGATCAAAATACGGACTCGAGTTCATTTCAATACATTTGGAGGGGTTGGAGTGGGGAGGGGGGAGGGGGGGCTTATATCCGTGGGATTTGCATTCGGATGTTATCTTTTTGTTTGCGGAGAGATTTGCCTATAATTGGAGGGGGGTTATAAGTGGGGGGAGGGGACTAATATAAGCAGTAGTGGACAGTAGCTGGTTCTTCCTCTGTTATTAGAGGATGTTAGCATCGACAACGAGTACGAGTTCAAGAACGAGATCAGCGATTTTGCGTACTGCGCATCCGTTCTGCGCATCTCCACTTTTTCAAGTCGTCCTGTCAAGTTGCACTACGACGAGTTCTCACCAAAAACTCGAAGTGGGCAGAACGACTGGGAAGAGCTGGTTTTCAAAGGTAAATTCCGATCGTTTAATGCAGTTTCTTTTCGTTTTTAGCCTCTCTTTATCATCTTGAACGTTCCTTATATTATGTTTTATGTAAAAAAATGCTTTTGAAGTCGAGGAAAAGCAACCGAACGCGATATTTCCTACACAGAGTAAATTTGCATTTACCCGGGAAAGTTTCTTGTCGCTCCACAGGCCTAATAGGCTCACAAAATAACCCTGAAAATTGCCATTATTTGGTCGAAAATATCCCAGCAGTCGAAGATATCAATAAAGAATACTTACTTCTTTATCCAGTGTGGTTGTTGTGTTGAATTTGATGGGTTTTAGCGTGTTTTAAGACCGAAGATTCAGGTCGAATCTTCGATACTTTCCATGCTCAAATACAGGATAATCTGTGCTGTTTACATCATATAAAGCACAAAATGCTTCTTCGTCCAAAAAACCTTCCAATATGTAACTGAGTAACAAGCAGTCTTGAACGTTTTTTAGAGTCATTCTTGTTTTCGAAATTGTTGTGGAAGCGCTACCTCGACTCAAATATTCTCTATAAACTCGAACTCGGTGTCATCGCTAACATGGAAAGCTGAGAAAACGACTTCGAATACGAGTACGACTTGAGGTCGTTCTCGTACTCGTACTCGTTGTTGATGCTAACATCCTCTATTATCGAGAGGACAAACGAGTTAGAGACTGTCACTCCTTAATTATAAGACTGACTCCACAGACTTCCTTTTCTAGCCTATGTTTGTTTATTAGTTTGTGTATATTTCGTAGAGATTAAACGAAAATCTCTACCTGGACAGGAGTTTTGGTTGCAGGGTCGACTTTGTCTAAAAGGTCCTGGGCATCGTTTGTGTCCTGAGGGCTTCGAAGGGTTTATGCATGTGCGACCTCTCGACTGTAATCCTGATCCGCAAGATTTACTGCACTTGGAGTATGATCCCCACTGTGTCCATTCACCTTGGGTTGAGGCATGGGCAGAATTTGATCCCAAATTATCCTCTAAAAACAAAATAAAAGTCATGATGTGGATCTGCCATGCTGCCAAGGGGTTGGAAAGGTTTTCTGTCAGGGTTAAACGAAGCTTGAAGATTTCGTCTAGGAGCATGTAACTGTAGCTTATGGGCAATAGACTATCGCTGTAGAAGACCGTTGCTCAGATATTATATCATCCCTTACGGTTTTGTCTCTTTTCTCTGTCTTCCTTTTTCGCAAGATGGTAACAAGCCAGAAAATCCATTGTTCAGTACTTATTTACGTAATTCTTAGATTTTTATCTCGGTAATATTCGGTAGCAGTCTGCTGTTATCGTAACGAGACATAATTTATATCGTCTTTCTAGACCTGTAGTATATACAGTTATAAAATACCCCTTCTAACTTGCAAGCATTCCAATTATCAGAACAGTGCAAGATGGCGAATATTGTTTCTTATGAAGTTACAAGTCTTCATCACACGCTATCATTGTCTAGTGCTTACCGTAGGATATCTATTTATCTTTAAAAAAAGAAAAAAGTATCTTTGACTTTTTTTTAAGGCAAAATGAAAATAAAATAAAATAACATAAAAATAAATAAAATAAGGTGTCTACTACCCCCTTTTGTGAACTCAAACCCTTAGATAAAACTCAACCGAAAGGGAAAGCTAAAATCTACGTATAAACATTGACCGGCTTTCAAACAAGTGTACTAATATCTCAGGTTTCGCCTTTGAAATCAATGTTGTCAGATTATCCAGATTCTTACTTAAGCAGCTCAGGCGCTCGTTGCATCTCTGACTTTCCATTGAAGGCCCCGGACAACCTGAAGATGAAGCACTGGAACATTTTCTTGACCTGGTTTGTAACCCATAATAGCATGTCTTAGAGCATCGGCTATAAGGTGTCCAGGAGCTCCATCCGTTTACACCTAGAATGACACAATATACTCCAAATTCTCAGTTGACATATGTAGCGCAATGGTCTCAATATACTCCATCAGAATCCTTAAATAGTATGAACAACACCTTAAGGAACACTGAAAGGTATTGTGTTAACTGGAAAAATCCAAAAATAATGATTTGTTCTTGCACGTGTAAGAGAGCTGAGGATGGCATCCATTAAGATGCAGCTATGATAACAAGGACAACTATAAGCTAGTATATCTGTTTCTCTTATAGTATATATATCCAAGCTAGGGCGTTAAAGCGCACACCCTCAGCATCGGGCGGCTTCTTGACCAAGGTTGCAGTTCGATGTAATGACTGGCAAATGAAGATTCATTAGGATCGGAACGATTTGAGCTGACCTAAGAGCTTGTAATCACAGTGTGTTGTAAATTTTTGACTTAATGGTATTTACCAGCGCATCGATGACATGTTCTTGGACAGTAGTTGTATACAATTGGGTGAGAACATCTCAAAGAATACCTGCGACACCAGTAGATATATACGTCATTGCAGCCTATGACAAAACACTCACATTAGTGTGCCATGACGAAGACAACAATCTAACATCAAAACGGACAAAAATAACGTGATTTGTACCAGAGAAGAACTTTCGGTTGCTCCAATAAGTGTATAAGTTATGAAATAGCCCATCTAAGCTCACCTACTCTGAGGATCATTGGCATTAACTTATAAGGCAAAATGATGAAAAAAATAAAACAAACAAAATAACCCCTGATTGGGTTTTTACGTTCATATATAGAGTTAAAGAAAAAAATGAAATATGGAATTTAGGGTGCTGTCTCTTTCACTCTGTTTCATTCCTTTTACGGATAAAACTATTTAACAATTATTCCTCGAGCCCGAATGGGCTATTGACTCATAGACCATGAGGGCGAGAGGAATAATTGTTTTAGTAAAATCCAACTAGTTGGTCAAAAATATGTAGAAAAAAGTTTTTTAGCTAGCTAAAGCTAGAATCCTTTTTCGCTACTAGTGGACTATAACATATAGCCTAGTAGTAGCTCAACCAATCAGAACCCTGCATTGATAATAGACCACTAGTTGGATTTTACTAAAAAAAAATTACATCGGCTCCCAAATCCAATGTAAGTGTCTTCGTTGCTAAGTTGTTGGCAGTAGCATTAAGGCGCTAACAAAGAGGCCATAGGTTCCAGTACCTTTGAAAGCCTGAAATGTTTCCCGGGCATAATTTGCAATTGCTGAAATTGTGATTACCAATGCGATGGTAATTTCTTCATTAAATTTTACTCATGTACGGATGATTGCGTTGTTGCTTGAAAAGCTTTTCGAAATATTCAGTAGCTCCACTACAGTGTGACAGTGCAAAAACGCTTGTCTTTTCGGCGCACATGTACTTGCGTCTTCATCAGTCTGATGTAAGAAATTATTAGGATTTCAGTCATTAAGTCAAGAGATTTTACAAGTTTCTTTTTTTCGACTATACCAGAAGGGTTGACCGTCTATGTGGGGCATTTGAATGTAGAAAGTAACTAAGGCATAGAAAACCTGGCACTCTTTCTATGGTGATAAATAATTGCCATTTATTACTCTATAATCTATTTAAAATATTACTTACCCCCATCTATGTGTGGCCTCTCATCGTCTTTTTAAAGACTTTCTGCAATTTTCCGTACCATTTTCTTATAAGTTTTAATTTGTACAAATTTTTTTTTCCTATTACAAAATATTTTCATTGAATGTTTTTCTACCTATATCCAAGTTTTAACTCCTTATCGTAAGCGCTTGGACGTTTTCATGCGGACACGAATGCGCGTTTTCCATCTCCCTGTATAGCTTTTGTTCGCTCTTTATATTTCTCGCGCGCCTCCCTTGTATGCTAGAGAAACGTGTTAACAGATGCATCGGTCGGTTGCTTACCACTTGTTCATTCGGAGGTTCTCTGTAAAGAAAGTATTTCCCAATATTTTTCATGGTACCTAAAAACTCATTCAGTTAGGATACTTTTACTTCCCTAATGACTTAAGAACTCTATTATATAAAACATAATTGATGAATTACCAAACAGATGTTCCAGCGCCTTGGCAGGATCTAAATAAGAAAAGAGAAGGAAATTATCCCAGTGTGCTATGAATGGCCTTACCAAACTATTGTACAGGCCTCGTTGTGTTAAAATTAGCCTACTTTTAAAAGAATGTTAAATAAAGAAAAATGAGTTTTAAAGTGACATTCCAGGGACGAAGGAAACGAAATTGAAGTATTAAAATGATAAACATTGCACACGGGAGATCTTGATATTAGGATTTCTCCTGTAATTATAAGTCCTTAAATCTCGTCTCCTTTCTTTAAACTATTTTAAAGGTAATATAACGGCTACGAAGTCTACATTTTTAGCACTGTTGATACATGTAAGTACTTTGCTAAGGGCATAGCAGAGAAAAATGTCTTTTTTCTTTGAATTTCATGTATTACTCTTCTAACACGTAGTTATTGTGCACATGAAGAATACCTTCTGTAATCACCAGAAAGATAAAACAATAGTTATACACTTTAAATAATCACCTTCTTCGGCGCTTTTTATCGAGACGAAAAAAGAAACGCTGATGATAAAAAATGAAATAAGGGCCACTTGTCCTATCTCCATTGCTCTGACAACCTAATTGACTTAAGAACTTCACTGGTAGTTACATCGTAGAAAAGCCTTTTTTAATGCTTTTGAAACAAAGGAGTTGTTCTCCTTAATGACATTTTGAAAATAGTTGATCAGTATCAGAGCATTATATCGTAATCATAATATTCGATTCATTACATGAACCTCTTCCGTGGCCTTTTTTCTTCTAATTTCACATTAGTAACTAAGACCTTCCCAAGGTAAAACATGAATAAAAACTGATGACAGTAATTAATTTACATTAATTCCTAGATGGAATCGAAAGAACTTTATGACGGGTCTCAAGATATGTGCAATCCATGTGGTTTTACTTTCAAGGGTAATAACTCCAACCAATACTGCCAAAAACATAAACATTATATTCTAGATGTCTCGGGTAGTTTTATTCGCCGCTATGGTAAGAGCCTTCGCAGATAATTCATTTTCCTCAGTTAACTGTTGATAAGTTTTGCAATACACCAACAATGAATTAAAAGTGGTTGAAGTTTTATCAACAGACAGTAACAAGAGCTAAGGTCACGGGTTTTCAGAGATAAATGGCTTCACCGATACTCTTTGGCTTTCCGTGAAATTATATCAATGGGTAGCTTTCCCCCCCTAGTATACAATAGCTAAGAGGAGAGATTTTCAATTGGGTCATCATTTCCTTGATTGGCATTGTAATGTACTTAAAATTTATTAGGTGGCAGTTCGTTTCCCTTAGGTTACTAGAACTCAGGATAGGAAACTTAAGCGAAGTCATTGGCTTCGACAATCTTTTTTTTGTTTTTACCTTCTATCTTAACTTAAGTATCCCAACTTAGTTGAGACAAATTTGACCAAATACTAAATTTAAAAGAAGGAAAACTTTAGGGATGACTTAAAGGTGTTATATGTAGCCCCCGTTGCTACGTTACCCCTTACTGCGTTACCCACATAATGCTGGTGCTGCTATACGAAGGTGCAAAGGACTTTTAAGTGACTAATTTTTTTTTCTTCGATTCTTTGTAGTGACAAATTATTGATTTATAAAACCGGCTGTACAGTGGCGCGGAAAATAAAAGACATCCTTAATACTAAAGACGGGCGAGGACTCCAAAATTTAATTGGAAACCATAAATAAGTCCCTCGAAACCTCAATTCTTTCAAAAAGAGTTAAAAGGCATCTTTCGATATTATCTTTTACACTTTTCTTTTCTTTAGCAAAAGAAAGTCAAACAAAAAAAGCATCAAGAGAGATGGTCAAATTCTTTTGTCTCCTAGAAATCTTTTGTTATTCATCTCAGGTTCTTCGGAATCCTTTTCATACTGGCTGCAATGGACAAGAGTACATGAAAAGGTGAACTGAGGTATAAAAGCTAGCTAAGATAAGTATAGGTGTATTCTGTGCACGTCTAACCTTGAAGACTAGGTACAGGGATCTCACCTGGATTAAAAATGTCGCTTCGCTTTATACTTCTTATGGTGTTAGCGTTTCGATCATCTGCTGCATTCTGGCCATTTTCCGAAGATTTTAAAAACGGTACGATAGTATATCTCAGTTTGGTGTCTGCCGTTTTCCTGTCCCTTATGATAAAAGAGATTTGAAAACCCCAAAGAAAGTCGATGTTGGAACCTGGGGCGCTCTCTAGAATTTAGAATTGGGTGCAAAAGAGTACGAAATCATTTGGTCGTCACGTTTGTGCAACACTATGTAATCTGTCGGGGACTGGGTTACTTTTTTTTACAGTCTTACCTGATTTAATACTTCGTTCGATATATTTTAATATTGTATAGATTTGGTTTGATTTTCTTTGCACTGAAGTCTCTTCTGGGAATTTCGAGACAATGGAGTCGTGAAAAATTTGCAATTTTGACCCTAAAGCCTCGGAGTCATGTTACATTTTTAAAACATCAAAAGAGGACTATTTGATATTTGTTTTTATTAGATGACTCCGCTGACCACGAGTTGATGATGCTGACGAAAATGGACAATGATGGTATCTACGCCGAGTGTGCATATTTATAATGTCATTGGGAGATCAAATTGTCTTTTAAACATTCAACATTTACGTAAAGATTACATTTTGACCATTGAAAATTATTCCTTTATTTATTTAAGGTACCTCTTCAGACTCATCTGGCTATTTCAATCGTAAGTTGTAATGGGTAATATGTAGAATACAATTATCATCATAATGTTGGCGACATATTGCTTTGATAGCTCTCTCTTTGTCTCAATTATATCTGAGAATGTAGAAAAAAAGAAGGAAAGAAAGGAAGAAAGGCTTAAATTGAATTATTGACGACTAGTTATGAGAAGAAGAAGAAGAAAAAGAAGAAACAGACAAACAATAAGTAAACTAAAATTGCCAGCATTTGAAACAAGATATACACGAAAGGACTGTTGATCTTATCGTCATGTGCGCGATGTGGAAAGTGATAGAGTTTCCGACGGTATATACAGTATACGATTATTTACCGAACGCCTTTTTAACTTTCAATGAATTTTAAATTTCATTAGGTCGTTTAAAGTTTGAAATGGCATTATTTTCTGCAGAATGCTTCGACCTTTACAAATGTGACCTCTGCTATAAGATCAAGGAAGAAGGAAAGTGCTCAAGTCACACACACGAATGTCGAAAAACCTGTACAGGCTGTAACGGTAAGATTTACCGATTAATTAATACTACTTATGAATAAATACTTCTTGAACAAAATTACATTCCTTGTACACGTTAGGTGTAAAATAACCGACAGATACGTACGGAAATAGCGTAACAAAACCCCTTTCACTATAATAAGGAATTTATTCGTTGTTAGCTTTCGCTTACTTGTTTTGATCTATTTGCAGGACCAGATACTGACCGGTACGGCACAAAAAAATGTCAGCACTACAAAAGCAAAGGATTCTGTAAATATCTCTCTCTCAAGTCATTTAAGTGCCAAAAGACGTGTGGAACCTGTGCAGGTAATAAAAAATAGGCATTAAATCACTTACAAGTATATTAACACAACTGTATACAATTAGGAAAAGTACCATTTTACCTTTTTTGAACTTTTTAACTGGTAGTTAGTAGTTTCCATTTCCAAGAAAATGTTACTTTTAAGCTTAAATCATCCTATTGCCCTATCAATTGATGGAAATTGGGGTGAGTGGAGTAAATGGAGTACTTGTACCAAGACGTGCAAGCAAGGAAAGCAGTCAAGGAAACGAGACTGTAACTCGCCAGCTCCACAATACGGTGGCAAGAAATGCCAAGGATACCCGAGTGAACATCAAGCTTGCAATGAAAATGTTCCCTGTCCAGGTATTTGAAGTTCGAACTTGTTTTTCTTTTTCAGCATGTCATTTACATAATAGGCACAACGCTGAGACTGATGGACAATCGTTTTGTTCATGTCAACTACTGCTGTAAATGGTATCCATCATGTGACTAGCTACGAAAGGCTGAGATGTTTTAAGATATTAAAAGCGAACTTTTTCCTAGACTCTGTAGAATACTATAAGACCTTTGATATATATTTTTCAGTTGACGGAAACTGGGGAGAATGGAGTAAGTGGAGTACTTGTACAAAAACTTGTAAACAGGGAAAACAATCGAGGAAAAGAAAATGTAACTCACCAGCTGCACAGTATGGCGGCAAGAAATGTGATGGACAGCCTTCTGAAACACAAGCTTGTAACCAGAACGTCCAATGCCCTGGTGAGCCTATACTACTAAACTGAATGGTACAGTTGCTGTATTCCCTTAAACCCCGGAAAAGAAAAACCTAGAGCTGCATAACCTGCAGGCAGACAGGATGGCCTAGCGATTAGAGCGCAGGAATTGGAAGTCTCAAGTTTAACCCCCGCCCTAACCGCTGACTGGATTTGTTCTCGGTAATCCCGAGTTCAATTCCTATGACAGGCTTGTAAATAGCCAACTGCATGGTTTTCCTCTGGTCAGTTGGGATTTTCGTAGGCCATAATGGTTTACCTGAGTAATTTTATCACCCCATGGATAAAGTCAATCTTTTTACTCATAATTAACAACTGAGACCAGGTGAACTACTAAGATCAACAGCATCAAAAGGTCGATAAAATGAAAAAAAAAACTAAATTATAAATAAATGAATAAATATATAATTTAATGGGAAATAATAATAAAAACAAAAACAAAAACAAAAAACAAATACACATACAAGCAAAGTAACAAACAAACAAACAACAAAGATCATCAGCATGTAAGCGCATGGAAACCTAAATTTACCTAAAGTATTTTAGAAAGTCATAGACATTGCATTATTTTTTTAAATTTGTTTTTAAGTTGATGGAAACTGGAGTGAATGGAACCGATGGAGCACTTGCACAAAGACATGCAAATATGGGAAACAATATCGAAAACGAGAATGCAAATCGCCAGCTCCACAATATGGCGGAAAGAAATGCGTTGGACAACCTTCTGAAACCCAATCTTGCAACGAAAAAGTGCCGTGTCCAGGTTAGCTTTCTGAATAAAGAATGCTCTCTCCTGTTTGAAATGATACTCGTCTTATTCAGGCGCGGACCGATTTTCTAAACGAGCGTCGAAGGCTCAAGTTTCTGAGGGGATCCGGAGCATGCTCCCCCTTGGGAAATTGTTTAACTCTCCAAAGTCACCTTTCCTGGGTTTCTGAGTCATTCAGACAGGATACTGGCCAGATTTCAAGTTGGAAATTTTTATTTTTATTTAAGTATATTATTTATCAAAATATGACCGATTTTCGTAAACCTGTGGAAACCGGTGTGGATCCGCGCCTGCATACAATGCTAAATTAACAGAGGCACCCTTTTCAACCCCCTTCTCTTTGCTCAGATCTTGGAATGAAGCAAGTAGGCTACCACTTAAAACATTACATAACTATATGAATTTGATTCGGTTGCCCAGTTACTATTCAAACCCACATTCGGCATATCATGCTTGATGCACTAGTTCTCTGCTTTTATACATACATACATTTTGCTAGTGGGGAAATACGACAATCTAGTGGCAGTCAACAAAAATTAATGTCCATTTCACCTGTATATACAATACAACAAGGGTATTACGGGATCGATCAGTAGGCTTCCTCTCCGATTTTCATCGACAGCAACTGCAGAAGACTTCTAAGAAAGAGAGTGAGCTAACTGATAAATATAACGATATAATTCGGCGAAATTAGATTCGGCGGATGACTTGAATTGTTTTCATTCATTTAGTGAATGGAAACTGGGGGAAATGGAGTCAATGGAGCACGTGCACTAAGACCTGTAAGCAGGGCAGACACACCAGAAGTCGTAAATGCGATTCACCAGCTCCACAGTATGGCGGGAAGAAATGCGATGGCTACTCCAGCCAAACTAAAGTTTGTAACGAAAATATCAACTGTCCAGGTAATCCAAAATTTAAAGTTTTTGAAGTTCACGTTACCATCTTTTAATTCATTATCCCCGGTAGTGGCGATACTTCCAGTTTCAAATTGCGTTAAGACACTGCCTGACAGAGCAAAACAAAAAAACAAAAACAGAATTGACAGACTATGGATTTATTTGTTTTTATAGTTAAAGGCAATTGGGGAGAATGGAATGAGTGGAGCACATGCACTAAGTCCTGTAAACACGGAAAGCAGTCGAGGAAACGAGAATGTAACTCACCAGCTCCAAAATATGGTGGTAAGACATGTGACGGAGACTCGAGCGAATACCAGGTCTGCAACGAAAAGGTCCCCTGTCCAGGTATTTAGATACATATAACTTGCTCGCAGTTGATGAATACGAAAGCCGAGGGACTTGAGACTTCACACTTCAGACGCAAAAAGTTTGAACCCAGATTTCTGATTTGTGATTTCAGACCCAATTATGGAATGTTGCTGTTCCTCACGCAGTTATGTTTTGGGATGTTTTAGATTGCTGTCCAAAGTGATGCTTATCTGAATCCACCTTTTAGCTCATTGAAAGAGCTTAAAAAACCTTTACTTTATTTATACAGATTTCCTTTACTCGCCCTTTTACAGATGTTTTGCCTCTCGAACGGTGTTAACCCTGATTTATACGGCAGGAAGTACCTCAGACTTTGTACTAGGCTTCAGACTTCAGACTTCAAACCTACAGAGTTCACACTTCGGACTCAACATTTTAGGATCTCAGATACCAGCCCTTCGGGATCCAGGATAAACCTGCATAGCTGCACTGCATGCAAAGCACAGTTTGAGAGGCAAAACATGTGAGTGTTGGTCTGGCCGGGGTTTGAGCCTACGACCTTCCGCTCGGCAGACCGGCGCTCTCTCAACTGAGCCAACCAGGCGGCGATTAGCATCAGCACCTGACGTTTTCAGTAGCTGTTCGTTCATTCCTAGCGCATATGTTGAGACAAGTTCAGTGATGGTCAGTTGCTATGATTACGAGATATGACGCCATAAGTAGAGGTGGTCAAGCCATTTTTGGGTGACAACACATTTTTTTAACTTCTTTCAACAAAAGTAAATCTTGTGGCTAAAATCATGCAAAGTGCCTATTTATGTGTTATTCTTCATGTAAAGCACAAAAAATTGACTATTTCTCGCGAATTTAACGTGATCTCTAATTCTTGGTAAAATCCAAGATGGCGGACAAGATGGCGACCTTGGTTGTGACGTCACAGGCCTCCAGTAGCGCCATCACCCACAAAATATACCTCTTTTTGTTAAGAAGATCAAAAGCTATACTGTAACATATCAAAAAACGCGGGGGAGGGGTTTCATCCAACCTCCTCTCCCCTTGTATCCCGGTTGGGGGTATCAATTTGCCTGTACTACGTCCGAGGGTTGAGTGAGACTTACTTGGTTTTTTTTTCTTTCAGTGGACGGTAAGTGGGGAGAGTGGGGTGCGTGGAGTAAGTGCAGTAAAACATGCGGAGGAGGGGAACATGAGAGGGTTCGCCAATGTAACAGTCCTGCCCCTGCTTACGGAGGAAAGCCCTGCGAGGGACCATTTAGACAAAGACGTCTTTGCAACAAGGAAAATTGTCCAGGTGATAGTGGTTACCGCATGACAAACATTGCGCGATGGTTATTGTTTGTTTGTCTTTTTTCTTCTTCTTCTTGTTGTTTTTTTTTTTTCAATATTATTTGTTTCCCTAAGAAATTACCTACAAATGACAGTCTAACATTTCTATTATTGTTTAGTGGATGGTAACTGGAGTGAGTGGAGTAAATGGAGTACCTGCAGTAAGACATGCAAACAAGGAAAACATTCCAGAAGTCGTAAATGCCACTCACCAGCTCCACAGTATGGTGGGAAGAAATGCGAAGGGGAATCCAGCGAAATTCAAGCCTGCAATGAAAAGGTTCCATGCCCAGGTGGGTTTGATTAATATTCTGCCCTTTTCCACCACGCTTAGATAAAGCTATCTCCGGAAGAGCTCATCAATATATGAATGCAACGCACCAGCTCTGCAAATTTTGAGTAAAGGTTATTTTTCTTTGACAGTGGATGGTATGTGGGGTTCTTGGAATTCTTGGAGTCCTTGTAGTACAACGTGCGGATATGGAACAAGAGAAAGAAGACGACTGTGCGATAACCCAAAACCAGCTTACGACGGCAAGAATTGTTTGGGTGTTGGATATCAAAAACGGAGATGCCATGCTTACTACCCTTGTCCAAGTACGTTTGGTTTGATTAAACAATAACAACAACAACAAAAGACTCGCTGATTTGCTTCTAATTTCAACATGTTTTCGCTTCTCCCTTCTCTCAAAATTTACTAGTGGAAAGGTAGCAGTAAAAGAGGAGTAAACAATTCTTAGACTATCTTTATCAGTCCATTCTTCCAATACTCCTCAAATATTTCTATAGAAATGAAAGTGGCCTGAAGTATTATGTAAGATGATGGAAAACTCCTCATTCTGCACTTGTTTACCTCTAGAGCGGTATAAAAATCCACGTTTTATTCTATAACCAGGTTACTTTACTGTTTACCAAATTTTATCCTTTCTGTTTTACTCTTTCGCATTTCAGTCAATGGCAATTGGTCCGACTGGGGAGCTTGGAGCCCTTGCACAAAAACATGTGGTTTGAGCTACAAAAAACGCAGCAGATCATGCACCGAACCGTCTCCCAAGTACGGAGGAAGCGGATGTGATGGAACCAATGAGCAGGTCGAACGTTGTGTGGGCAAGGATTGTACGTATAGTTTTATCAAATAAATTAATAAACAAGCAACAAAAAATAATAATAAAATAAAATAAATCAATTAATTAATGGACAATTGAATTAGTACACTAGCAATAACCGGTGGGAATAATGGGTTCCACTATTATATCTTTGTAATAACCAAAGGTTCGAAAGAGAGAATGAGATCGATGGAAACACTCTTGCTCCAAAGCTTTGCTTTGCTAATTTTTTTTAAGGTTAAAATGCTTGTTATCAGATAACGAGAAATAAAAGGATAAAACGCTTGTGACCAGTTTGCGTTGAATACATTCAATTCATTCCAAGTGGAAGTGTTAGGGAACGCTGTCAACGTTTTATATGTAATGCGCATGTGCAATAGAAACCTTGACATTAGGGGTACATAAATTGCCATTAAGTCACCTGGAATTTGCGGTTGGAAAATCATATGATTAGTGGTTCATTATTGTTTTTCTTTACTGAACCTGCCGTCTGTTGTCGTAGGTCCAGCGCCTGCCTACTAAAGAGGTAAGGAAATAAAACACATATTAATCACTGTAAGTCATTGGTGTTGTTTCCATACCCTTTCAGTAAGTTCAAACCACAATGAGAGACAAAAGTGTTGAGACACTTCTATACAGTAATCCATTTTTTGTATAGTGGACATGGCTATCCCCTTCTCCGGCTTACCCCTACACCTTTCCCCCAAAAATAAATGTTGTATTTTAGACTCTCAGGTTTTTTCCTTTACTACAAACAACATTGATTCAAGGGTGGTGGATTCACGGCGTTTAAACAAAATTAAAGGATAAATGAATAAAGTTGTTGAGGAAAGCGCGCGTTTTAGACAAGTGTGTCAACTATGCTTTTTGTCCCTGATTTTAGTAAGTTATCATCTAATCGGTTATTTTAGTGCGACTCAGAGGACATTTGTTTTATGATTTCCTGTTGAAAGATGTCATTGCAAGTGCTGAATACCGTATTATTCGATTAACCGTCCTTCGTGCTTATTAAATTTTCACCATTTTCTGCAAGTGTAGTATGTTCATTTTGCAACAAAACAGTAAGCGAGAGATACATGTATTAGCGCCCACAACGACATTGGAGTTGAAACTTTAAGGAAAATTTCAACATTCTCGTAGATAATGAATCTAGAGATTGTAAACCACAGTGAATAAAAAATAATAAATACTGCTAACGGGCACTTTTTTTTTGGGTGGGAGTGGACGCTTATTTGAGTTTGAGTTCGAGGGGAAGGGAGGTGGGGAGGAGGTGGGCTTATTCGAGGCTGGACGCTTATCAACTTTTCCTACTTAAATGATGGGCGCTTATTCGAGGTGGGCACTAATTCGATTTTGGGCGCTTATTCCAATAAAGACGGTATACGATATTGGAAAGCATCAGTCTTGAAGGAGACAGACCATAGACGATTGTCCTTGCTTCAAATATTTCATTTTCATTACCACCTCTTATAAGTAGGAGCTTTGATAACGGGGAGATGGAAATATCACGTAAAATCCGTACAGTCGTCTGTCATTTTTTTTTATTAATAAGCTACATTGTCTCAAGCTGCAGTGTCGCACGGTCTCTTTTAATGACCATGTCTTATAAGTACAAACTAGCCATTGCCGAAAACCTCTCGCAACCTTCTTCTGTTCAACTGATGCAAATAATAATAGTATCGAGTACTCGTTAATGAGCAATTCGTTAGCATTTGCGTCGCTCGGAAATCTAAAACGTACCTCCCAGAACTCCTAAAATGCAGACTCATGTCCGATGATGCAGTTATTCTCTTTACATTGTTTGGTATCCCATTTATTTCAGATCCAGTACCAGGATAAACAGATTGACGATGACAGTGGTGAATTGTTTAGTAATAAGTAAATTACCCTGCGAGCAGACGCTACATTTTCGCCGTGTGAGCTGGCTTGCTACTTTTCGGAAGACCGCTCACACAGTGAAAAGGTAGCCTCTGCTCGTAGGGTTAGGTAAATTGGTGTTATCTGTAAGATGCGTTGATTTCATTTAGAAGTGGATTAAACATATGATGGACAAAATATCATGATGGTCGCGTGAATTCATATTTCTAATCTAATAGGCCATCTCCGAGTTGCCTGAAGCTTCTGTATAAAATCAAAGCTAAGTGCAGATTTATTGATGTGAAAAAGATCTTCTATTCTCATGAAAATAAAACTCTGTTTCACATGAAGGTTTTGCCATTAGCTTCGTTTTCAAAGTGACATTTTTTTTTAAACTCGGAAATGGCCTATATTTGTCGCCACTGAAACATCGCGATGCCCTAACCAGTTAGCGGACACAATCTGCACCTGCGCGTTTTCCAGAACCAGCTAACACTGCTTTGTCGAAATATTTATGTGATGCATAAAGCCATTCCTTCCCGATGTCCCCTTGCAGTTAAGGCATCCTCCAGAAACATGCACAAGTTGTATGAATATTTAAGAAATGTTCTTTCGGCTGCTAAATAAGTTAAGTCGCAAGACTTGATTTTCGCACTCTAGGGTAGTCCTCCAATTATCACAGCCCTTCTACTTCCAAGACGGTCACACGTTGACTTGAAAACTCTTGGATCTTATACAAAGCGCTAAAATGTCCTCATGAAATGTTTTTACTATTACAATATTTTTTGTTGTCCTTTTCTCAGAGGTAACGATCATATACTTCCTTGATTTCAGTTTTGCGTCTAATATCATGCATCACTCGTTTCTATTTCTAAAAAAACTTTAACTAGGGTAAGTTCACGTGACTGAAGTTAATATAAATTTCGTGGAGTGATAACTATCCTTTAACTTATAAAAAACGAAATACGCCAATCCAATTGAGTGCAACGGGAGCTTTGGTCGAGTTACATTCCTTTCTCTACATACTTTAACTTATGTTTAGTCCTTGGTCTGTGCTAAAAGGCCAGCGTATCACTATTGCAAAGGAACGGAATGAATATTGATATTTTTTAAAAAGATGAATATCATATTTTTTACTAACTCAAATTTTGCCACTTGGTCTAAAAACACTAAGATCTTTCAGTGGTTTCGATAAGTTTATTTATTTTTCAAGAGTGGATTTATTTGCTGTGAACGCGTATGACCGTCGCATTTTCTTACTAGAATTTTGAATTATTTTGAAGTTTACAAAGAATGGAGAATTCCGAGGGGCAAACAACGGCTGTACGAGTTTGCTGTCCAAATGTTTCAAAAATGGAGGTGGTAACGGTAGAAAATCTGATCTGTGTATAAAGCCATGCTTAAAAAAAAAAGCAAAGAAAACAAAGAGAAAACTCCGACTGCCAGTATGGATAATAGAAAGACTGGATAGGAAACTGGCTGACGCGATCGGTTCCAACATAATGGAAAATGTGACGTCACATCATATGACGTCATCGCATATTTCACATCTCTGTCTTCGACTACACAGATTGCCCATGTTTTGAAGTAAAGGATGACGTAGGACTTGCTCTTGGAGAAAACAGTTAGATGATACAAAACCGGTAGAGGCAAAAAGACAGTCTGACAGTAAATGATTATGAATGAAACTTGTGAGAGCGAAGAATGACTCCAGCGCCCTATAATTTTATGCGCCAAAAGGGAAGCCTAACTACATAAAAACTATGCGGAAACTTAAATGTATACAGCTATAAAACACCTATAAAAAAGGCACAGCCTAATTTTCTCCAAACCACAAGAAAACCGGAAATAATTTTAACTCTTTTTATCACGGTTTTAACGCTTTCTTTTCTGCTTTTATCGACAAGCTCAGCTAATGTCGAATTTTTATGTTAACGACACTTGACAAAATGATTTTATTAGCGGTAAAAGTACCCAGCTCAAATATATATTAAGCGTTTAATTTTCCCTTCAATTTTATTTACGGGCAACCAGTCACAAGAAGCCGCATTTTATTCAGATAGACCGTTTTAGAGAAGAACACTAACCGACACACATGACTCTGTAGCTAATACACGTATTGACCCTCAAACACAGTTAATTTGTCCCACTCACAAATAAATAATAAATACACTTCAGAAGCGACAAATAAAGCTTCTGATCATAAATAATTTAGATGCCACCTTCTGACTTTCATGCCGCATGACAAAAGCAACTTTGTCGCTGTTTAATACAGAAAGATTGATTGATTTAACCCCTCTCAACAACACTTAGGAGCCTAAGCGGAGGACAAAAAAATAGCTGTATTTATACTAGAGGATGTCTAAGGTGTTTGAGACCTTTAGGTCGTCTTAGACGACTTAGACGTCTAGTATAAATACGGAAAAGAAGGTAGACGCATTAATCGTCAGACGAATAAAACGTCTGAAGTTAAGTGCGTCCGATCGACGCACTTAACAGATGAATTAGTCGTCTCAGACGTTTAAGACGTCTAGTATAAAAACGGGACGCACTTAACGACGCACTTAACATTCAGACGTTTAATGCGCGCGTGGGGACGTCTAAGACGTCTTCTAGTATAAACACGGCCAATGTCAGTAGATGTTTTCCCATTGATGCAACAATTATTTATAGTTTATGTAAGGGAAAAGTACAAAATTATTCGAGTCTCTTCAGTGCCTTCCAATACAAGCTGCGAGGAGCGACGTGAGGCGATTGTATTTACTGGATATGTAATTTTATTAGTAGTTTAATTTCAACATTAAAAGATGAGCGAAATTAACATACATGTACTGCTTTACGAACAATTAGCAAGTTTAATGAAGGATATTACTTGAGCGAGACAGTTCTCAACACAAACTAGTCTGCCAATTGGAACTGTACAAATCGTGCGCGTACACCTGCTCGGCGCCAGCTCCCGAATGTAGTTAGTTTCAGCCATTTTCAATCGAAATTTGTGGCTGAAAAATAACAGCATTCAGTTTGTAACTATGGCTATACGACAATTCCATCCTTAAGACATCTGTCAATCGTAGTTAAGAATAGAAACAAGAAGAAACCTTCATAACAAAAGCGTCCCAAAACAGTCGCCAAGTGTAATAAATGTGTCTCTGGTAAGGTCGATTTTTGGGACGCAATTTTCTCAAAGACATGGCCGACAAATAACACAAAAAAACAACAAGAAGTGCTTACCTCGAAGTTCAAGTGTGACTTTGAAGGATCGCCATCGCCGTAAGACAACAAACGAAGGGAAAACACACACCAAAAGTTAAACTACCACTAAAATATCCGAAAAAGAACAACATGTAGGAAAAGAAACCCTACAGTTCCACTGGTTTGAGCCACACTTTCACCATCGTTTGGTCACAAATTTCCACTATGATGGAACCATCCAACACCATCTTGGAGCACGAGCCAACCAATCGGCGATAAGAAAACAGCCCACGCGACATAAATTTCCTATCCAGTCTTTCTATTATCCATGCTGCCAGTAAGGAGAATCTGTTATAGATGAAGCTTTGTTTAGGATAATCAGAAGTTGGGGCTGGTGGATGATCTCGTATAGGCTCTTGACAATGTGGCTGATCGCACAGAATGTTGTGCGGATTCGTTATCTACGTACATTACTTAATCATTATAATCCTTTCAAGAAATCGTGTTAACCTTACGTACGTTCTGCACTTTGACGTCGGACAAAGCAACGAAAGCCAGGGTGGTTAACGGATTAACCAGGTTAACTCGTTGTCATTTATTACTATTATACATCAGTTGCACATCAGTTTATTATCACACATCAGTTAATGGAAAGCGTGGATTACGTTAAAAGTTAGCCAAAATTTGTTAAATTGATGCTTGATTAAGGATGAGTAATAATTCAGTGATTGCATCTAGAAATACAGCTCCCCCGGTCTGAATAACAGTTTTGAACGGTCTTTATAAAGACCATGATCGCTCAACGCAAGTACGGTCAATAGTATTTATGTCGGCAAATTTATTTCAAATTTTCTCCAAATTTGCCAAGGGTGCTAAGTTATTAAGACACCAGGGGATTTAAGTCAATTAGAAACGTGGGAACTGTTTAGAAAAAAATAAAATAAAATAAAACAAGTACATGTAAAGATGGGCGAATATAAGGTTAACGAACCGCAAGCCGATGTAATATCGTTACAAAATATCAGTATCCATTTGATCCTCTCTCGGGTTTCGCAGATTTCACTGTCATATTAATTTACCTGATTTTTGAAAACGAACACAGTGAAATTAGCAGCCATTGCGCGAATTGTTTTTACTTCGATGATAAAAACTAAAATTATCGATAATTGATGGAAATACTTAAGGATACAATGATGAGGTACAAAAATTGTGTAAATAATAATAATAGTAATAATAATAATAATATTTAACATTAATTTTTTTCTATAGCGCAAATTTACCTATACACCTGTTTCATAATGAGTTGGTATAGATACCATTAAAGACCAAGCAGACAGACATCAGATAATTTATTTTTACCTGAACCAATTTGAAGCAATAAAAAACGTTCCGTAAATCACAACCTTTAATATCTTGACTCCTCAGTACATCCATCAACTTACCTACTGCCTTTAATGGTCGCTAATGACCTTCTCAGTATTTACTTCAACAATAAAAACGGAAAGTTAAATAAATTAAAATGTCGTCTAACTGTTTCGTCTAATATTCAGTGCGTGTGAATCGTTATTATATTGTTTTCCTTATGAGATGTCGCATGAAGTATACTTTTCATTTGCAAAATTTCATGCTCAATAAAATGAATAAAATCAAATAAATGATAACTGAAAAAAACAAAACAAAACAAAACAAAAAACAAACAAAAAATACAAAATGCTTGCATGTCCTGATAACGGCTTTAATAAAACGCTGAAAAATGTCTATAAAACTATGTGTTAAGGTAGACAAATAAGAAGAATAGCATCAAGTCGTCAATTTGCTTCAAAATTTGCAAACGTCATTTAGAACTGTATACACTTAATATATATGAAACAAAGTGTGTGATCATATATCCTCTTATGCATAAAAAAAATAAGTTCACATTTGAATGAGTTTTGTGTTTTAATCTTTGAAATTTGCTTCAAAACATAAGGTACTTTATTCAGCATAGTCGACTGGCATGATCGTAAGTGACATTTGGCAACGGTGAGGCAGTAATATAATAGTATTGAAACTTGGTATTTTTGAAATTTTTCATCGTCCGCTTGGTTTAAAAAAGTTACCCTAATCAGTTCAATATAAGGTTCGCTGACGTTGAGTTCTGTTGGTCAATATCCATTCACAAATTGTAAACCTTGACTACATCTACGTTGGACAACGGAAATATGGCATCAAAAAAGCGCACTGCGCAACATTTTTTTTTTCATTCCTACATGGTTCAGTCCTTCTTTCATGTATTAGTCTTTGTTTTCGTGAAAGACGCCTGGACTCTCTGGGTTTGAGAAGAAAGTTATGGTATCTTAAAAAGCATTCGAAAACTCCTGAACATAATTATAGCACTTTCAAAGAGGTATTTCCCTGTTAGTGAACATAATTACTGATAAAAAACTAAATATGGTAAAATATCAAACGATCGTCCCCTCCCCTGCTTTAATTATCGAGATTAATATCGCTCAATGCTTTTATAGCGTTTGATCGAGTGGTGTTAAATCATTATCCTATAAATCTAAAATCACCATCAGCGTCAAACAAAAAGTGGACCAACTAATGGCACATTCGTTTCGTAGCGTAAAAAAGGGTTAGTCCTGTTAAAAGACGTGCAAGGTTAATTGCGGCGGCATTGGTGGCTTATGGATACTGTGTGTTATAATTATATACGTTTCGGCAATATAACAGCGACACAGCAATATACTTTATTTGCGACTGCAGTTAAGAGGCCCAAGGGACGCACTTTTTTTCATCCCATGACGCCATAAAGAGGAAAACAAATTCATTATTTAACATGTGTGTGACTATATAATGTATTTCGCTTGTTGCATTGAAAATTACACAGAGTTTAAAAAATAAACAAGCAGTACACTGTAATGGCAAGATAGTGGCTGATAAAAAATAGCAACAAACTTGATCTAGGTAGACAGGAAAGAAATAAACAAAAGGAATTGTATTTTTTTGTAGAAGTATATCTTAAACTCGCTTGTAGTCTTGCGTTTGTAGATAAAATTGGGGTAGGTCTTCTTAGTGCAATTGCCTCTGTCGTTTTATGAACTCCGATTCAAGATCATTATTTTTTCCGCTTCATTAACTTTTTCTCTAATTTTGGGGTTTTCGCACGAAATGTTAAAAGCCAGGATAGAAAAATGCAATTTAACATGTTGCTTGGAATGTTTTTTTTTTCATTGACGTTATTTCGGAATAATCAATAGAGTATATTGGCTTTATATTGCGGTTTCTGTAGTATAAGAATGGTCAAAAGTGTAATAAAACGTGCCTTAAGACATCATTTTATTTAAAAATAACACGTTTAGGGCTACCTTGACCATGAATTTGAACGACTGGTTCAGAGTTTTTATTCTTGCTGGTTGCCTCGCATTTTCCTGTCAAGATGAAGTGAACAATACTAAAGGTAATCGAAGGAAAATTGGCTTTGTTTCAAGTCTAACTCAGAGAAGCTGTGTGTTTCCTCCTTTTTTTTTATCACTACCGAGAAATTTATTTAATTATTTGACAGTCACAATTGGTTTATACTATTGGTGAGCTTTTCATAATGTCTTGTTATTTCGCTTGTTTTTCTAATGCATGTGCGGAAAGTCCGAAGCATTGGCTGTGTATAAATCTGGTCTCGGAGTAACTATGCTCTAATCTTTTAAAGTCACATTCTCTGACTTGAGAGCAACTGTTTCTTAGTACTTGATGTAGGTTATTTGCTAAATACGAGAAAACGGTTTTGGTTAAGTTTGCTAAGTTTGACGGATGGGCTCCTTTTCTCTTTTCTTCTTTTCACTTCACTTGAAGTTTCATTGCATTAATTTGGGCGGGAAAATAAACTGAGGCATAAACGAAGCAAAATTGAATTAGCCCTGAAATTGTATTCCATTCAACATTTGAACCTAGATGGCCGTTAGTGGAGCATTTAACCCTTTAAGCCCCAGTATTCACATACAAATTCTCCAAACTGATCTCCATACATTTCCTTAAAGAATTAGTTGAGAGAATTTGTTCAAAGATCAAAGTATTTTCTTTTGGGTGATCATTTTATTGATTCTCATAACTTATCTCTTTACAGTGTATGGATAATTGTAAGGAGAAAATTGATCTTGGACACTTTTGGGACGTAAAGGGTTAAACAAAGTAGCATGATTTAGTCCCCTTGCATCATTTCATTGTGATGCTGCCTATAAGATGCTGATATATTATGACTCACTGAAATAACTGCGGAAATTCATCTTTAAATTCTTTACATATTTCACTTCATATAGCATCCGTTGGGCTCGAACTGTTGTGAAAAGTCACAGTTACAGTTTCTCATTCATTTTACCCACCTCTATTCCCATACTAACAATAATAATTACTCCAGTTACAGGTGGGTATGTTGGTGGTTAAGTTCCATCCACTTCGCGTATTTTATTTTTTTTTCAATGATTTATGAGAGTGAAGAAAGGGTGTTATCTAACATCCATGCGGAACAAAACACTTAAACTGTAAGATTCTAAAATATGTCAGACATTACTTGTACATATGAAATCAGCTTCAGGAGTTTACCCAATTAACTGATTACTTTCAATTGATTTCATTTCGCAGGGTCCAGGTATAAGTGCCTTATTCCATAAGGCACATATCAAGGGTCTTCACTTCACATATTTCACCGTACAACAAGATCTTTTCAAAACAACAAGAAGTTCTTGTCTGCCCTATTCCTCCTTGTCACGCATTATATATAACAGTTCTCTCCTCTTACAAACCCCATGGTGTGGCTGAAATGGCTGAAATGTTATTATTATATTATTATTATTATAAAAATGTCCATTTCTTGTAGACTCAGGCAGGATGTTCAGCCTGATTTATAGTCCTTAGGAGCGAGTTACAACAAGTCACCACGGGTCCCAGGTCTCTCTTTTCCTTCCTCTTACAGGGACAGTACTTTCCTTAGTATCTTTGCTGTCCCCAACAATGCTGTTTTCTGGATAACATCCAACTAGCTTCACGTTCACGCCGATTCGCTTCATGTACTCCTTAAAGTTAACTGAGACGGCTCCAAGGGCTCCAATAACAACAGAAATTACTGTTCTTCTAATTCTTCATCTACTGGTGGGCGGGAGCGTCCAATTTCCCGAGGTAGGCTGAGGCACCAACCTGTCCTACCCCAGTGCCCATTTATTATTATTATTATTATTATAATTATTATTAGTTCACATTCTGTCTTATAACTGTGATCTCATCCAAACTATTTCAACTTTAGTTGACGGAAGTTGGGGTACATGGAGCCAGTGGAGTACATGTACTCGGACATGTGGAGGAGGCGAACAGCAGAGGACTCGCGAATGCAATAACCCTGCACCCTCTCACGGAGGGCAAGATTGTGTAGGACCAAATATATTCCATAGACTATGTAATCTGCGAAACTGTCCAGGTAAAACTAAAATTAGCAAGTGTAAAAATATGGGAATAATAGCAGCATTATTATCTAATCAAATTGTCCAAAAGATAACGTTAACCATATACATCTAGCTGTCCTTAAATTACGCAGCCACTTCTTACCCACAGACCACGCGCACGAATAACATCAATATATATCCTTAATTAACGAAAAAAATTGATTTGCTCAAATTTGCAAAAAAATGCAAAAACTGAGGAATAAATCTAGAGCAAGTAAGGTAAATGCAAAAATTTACCAACTTATTTACACCCCATGTAAATTAGTAAATTATTTTGGTATTTTTGCGACATATTTGCTAGAAGAAAATGTGTGAAAATCCACTTTTTCCTTCATTGATAAATCCTCTTTTACTACGATAAATAAGCACTTTGATACCATTTTCGTCTTCCCCGAACAAGAAAAAAGAACGTATTTTGCATTTTGTCAGTCATGTCCCTAATAACTACCTCATGATTGAGTGTACATGGTTGGGTATGTCTCTTACAATATTGTATTGTATTATTTCCTCTAGCCGCAGTAGATGGAAATTGGAGTGAATGGAGCCAGTGGAGTACATGTACTCGGACATGTGGAGGAGGCGAACAGCAGAGGACTCGCGAATGCAATAACCCTGCACCAGCTAACGGAGGAAGAAAATGCGAGGGTGCATTCAGACAAAGTGATAGACTGTGCAGTTATCAAGGTTGTCCAGGTGCCAATGATATGAAATTGTTGAAGATAAAAAGTAAATTTAATTGAAAAATAATATTATTGAAATGTAGCAAACATTGTAAAGATCTATGGCTTTCACCCAATGATGGGTGGTTTAGCAGATATCCTCAACCGCGAGGAGTAATTGAGTTTTCAGCAATCCAGTAAACATGTTTTAATAATTGATGTTATTATTCAGTTGACGGAATTTGGAGCCCATGGGGTTCTTGGAGCCAATGTAGTAAAACATATGCATGTGAGTACGGTACAAGAGAAAGAAAACGTCTGTGCAATCAACCAGAACCAGCCTTTAATGGAACATTCTGCGCTGGTATTGGATATCAGACGCAAAACTGCAGTGGTCTTCACGCTTGTCTAGGTACGTGCTGTCTTCAACAAGGCCTCTAAAACTTATAGGTCGCCCCACATTTTTATTCGTCGAGATTATATTTGAAATTTGACACATTTAACAAGAATTTTCTTTTTTATTTCTAGTCTTTTTAATTGTCTTGGAATGTCACCCCATCCAAAGCTATCTGGGTTCCGGAATCCAGTAAATGTTTTCTCCTGGAATTCGGAATCTCACGCTTTGGAATTCAGAACTCAGGTTGAGGAATCCAGAAACCCGTGAAAATTATAATCCAGAACCAATATTCCACTAACAAGGATTTCAAATTTCAGTACCTGGAAACTGGAATTCACAGCGTGGAATCCAGTATTGAATCCACGACTTTTTTAGATTACCTTGCATGAGAAATTAATTTCCGGAAGAAATACTTACGTTTTGTCCCTTTTTTCCTTTGACTTTTCCCCTCGTAGTAAACGGAATGTGGGGATCATGGTCCTCTTGGAGCGCTTGCAGCAAGACGTGCGGTCAGGGAACGAGGGAGAGGCAACGGTTGTGTGATAACCCGAAGCCAGCTTTCAGCGGTAACAAGTGCTTAGGTTCTGACATTGAGAAGGAAAATTGTAGCGCCCTTTTGAGTTGTCCAACACCAAGTGAGTGTGTTTATAAATTACCCTTTAGACCCTTTAGGTTAAGACTATTAAAGTCAGACCCTGCCCTGCCCGTGAGGCCGAAATCACGTGTAGAACTGAATGAAGTCTAAAAGTCTAGAAGTCTACAAAGGGAAGTGACTGGAATCTTCGTCCCCTTTAGTTTGGAACCATTAAACAATATATACAGAAACAAAAATCGTGAAAAAAGCCTCTTTAATATGAAATCTGCCTTTAAATCCTGACTTATCGTGTATCAAGCTTAAAAAACACAGCACAATCTAAACAACATGCTCTAGCCGGTTTAGAAGTTATTCATGGCTCTCTCCTAATTGTTGAACTAAACGTACAACTGTAAGTATCATGTATTTGCCTTCTAATAATAAATAATCGTCCGAAAATCATTGATTGCTCAGTTTAGAGTGTGGCTAAAATTGAAGGCAAATACTGGTTCAAGTTTGCCGCTGCATGGCTCATGTCATGAACTAAACGATGTATTTAATATGTTTTCCGATTTCTAGGTCCTCAACCACTCTGTTCAAATCACAAGAAGTACACATGTTTCATCTACAGAAACTGTGGCAAACAACTTCGTTATTGCACATGTATTGATTCATATCATGCTGAACAACTCGACGAAACATGTAAGTAAACTCAAAATCAGAAATGGAAGATCAATAAATGCAGGGAAAAGGTGTGAGGCGACCATGTAAAAGCTAACGGCTAATAATAATAATAATAATAATAATAAAATAACAACAACAACAAGGACTAATAAAAGTAGAAAAAAATTAAAAAAAAAATATGAATGTATTGGAACCTGTTTTATAAACATGAAAACGGAGAACGCCAAAAATTATATAGCAATAGAATTCATTTACCGATTTCCATTCATCCTAAGGTGTAACTTTTAGATAACAAAAGAATGACCTAAAATGCTGTCAGCCAAGGACTAAAACTACATGCTAATAAATTAGATTTCAAGTAAAACATTTGACACTGGACGAAAAAAAAAAAAAATTTGGACAAATTTGCTCTTAGAAATTATGTCGCAGAAATAATAAAAACAATACAAAAACAAAAACAAAAAAGTAAGGTGTAAATCTAAATATCGACATCTATATATACCGAGCCAGGACTCGAGCCAGGACAAGACGCTGGACTCAACAATTTTTCGTTTTCCCGCCATTTTCACGTCCTGCAAATCCCAAGACCATATGCATTTAGAGAAGGGTTTTCGTGGCAATCATGGAAGGAAAGCTCGAGTTAGGGTTGGGATAAGGGTTAGGGATAGGGTAAGATTAGGGTTAGCAATAGGGTTAGGGTTAGGAAGTTATGAGTTAGGTTGGGAGTCCTTCTTGTTGCTTTTATTCTGCTTTTGTTTATTTGTCTATTACATACTTTTAAAGTTTTTGTTTTGCTTACAGAAAGATTAGAAAAGTCCTGGCTCGAGTCCTGGCTCAACGCCCGGCTAGAATCGTGGCTTTGTTATTAGTTCATCTCTAGCACGTGCCACATTTGCCTATACCCATTTACACCCCGCCGTGTCTTTTTAGGTATGCATGATGGTAACCCCATGGAAGGTTCTTGAAGTTCTTGAAAACGTTTAACGGCTGTAACCAAATCAACAATTTTTTTCTCTCGTCGTCTCTAGTCTCAATTCCCTAAAAAAAAATGCTGGTTGCTTAATCGGACTTAAGAAACAAATTCAGAGGTGAGACTGAATGCAAATCAACAGTCGGTCATCCATCAGCTGCATGAGTTAAAATTGACAGTCTACACGGTCGACATTCGATATTTTTGTCAGTTATTAATTTATGTTCCATTTGTCTTTGTCTTTATAGGTCAAGGAGTCAGTTCAAGAGGTAAGCCGCCATCTGTAATCTTTGTCATAATTTATCACAAAACAAAACAAAAATGATAAAAAATACTGAAAAAAAAGCAAAAACAACAAACAACCAAGTCAATCTTTGAAGCAGTCGACCGAGACATGACTAGCTCAGTCGGCAGAATGTTGGAGTGGACGGCCTGGGAGCTACTGTAGGTCACGAGTTCGATCTCTGCTCTTCCTCTTTTCACAACCAAGATGCAATTCGATCGTTTCCACTGAGTTTAGTTAACACAGTTTTTGAGTTTACACTTCCACTTGATGGTTTCCGGGGGTAACGGCCTTATTTCCCTTGCATTGATACAAATTGAATGAACTGATGTAGTTTATTGACCGTTGACAGAAAGATAAATTTTATTACTTCCTAGATTATTCACGTGGTTTTCATGGATGTTACTCTTATCATGAAGTCAAGAAATGTTTTTTCTGCAAATACTGGCACTTTTGTTTATGTGTTCCTCGTTGTTACAAGAGAAAACGCTAAAATAGAATCAAATGAGTGCGAGGTTATTTCACACTTTGTCAGGCCATTTTATTCAGATATTGACTGGATGGGCAAAGTAGTTTTTTTTTTATTTACTCCCGCGCTGTATTCATACAGATTGTTTCACAAATTAATAGCTGAGGAGAACTTTTCGTCGCGTTTAGTTTCCAAACTACTGCATTTTGAGAAATCAAAATATATATACTACATATTTAATAAGAGATAATAAAACAGGGAAATGGCTAGAAAAGGCATGCTTCGTTCTGTCCATTTAAAGGAAGTGAAAGATGGGCAAGAGCCATTTAAATTGCGTTTTGATGTCTGCATAGTAGCATACTATCTAATTTTGACATCAGCTGAGTTAAAAAAGTAATGCAGAAAAGTAAATGGGGAACTATAAACGTGCCTAATTTATCTTCATTTGGATTTTTCCAGTGCCTGCTTTTCTTTCTTTTTTTTATTTTATTTTATGAACATTATTGCAATTAGGTGCAAGTGGAATGGAAAAAAAAAATAAAGGAAAACAAAACAAAACAAATGCATATGTTTGCTTGCCTTCTCCGTTTTTAGGTCCTTACTCTGAGCGATCTTTCACAGGTCATAAGTCCATGTCGTGTTACAAGGCTGATCGGTGATTTCCAGCTTCTTTCATGCTGAATAGTTCGAACATTTTAAATAGCATATTAAATGATTTATTATTCTTATTTATTATTCTGATCATTAACTTATCTTACTCACGTTTTCTTCAACTTTGCCTCCTTTTTTGACCCTCCCCTTACATAAGAGCCGATTCACAGTTTAATCTTGTGCGATATTTTTTTGTTTTGATTATTCGTTCTTTTGAATCCCTTTCTTAGATCCCTTTTCTCGTTAAAGCTCAATCTGTTTTAAAAGAAGAACAACGAGTAAAATATGATTTTCATCCAGTCGTACCTTTCTTGTAGTCGTTGGTAAAACATTTTTCTTTCGTGATTTCACCTACACTGAATCCAAAACTAAGAGATTGTTCCAGAAGCTAAAAAAGGTAAGCACTCGGTGATAATTATCATGTTACTATCCTTGGCAGTCTGCAATATTAAGCAATCTGAAGGACTTGCTAATGAAGGAACGGTTAATTAAGAGCCATATGTTACTTTGTTTAAGATCAGATTTAAGTAATGGTCCGGATAAGAAGGAAAGGACCAAAACGCAGTGACACGTCGGAATGCAGAAAGTTGCTAACTTTACTATTATCTCTACTATGGTTCTGATTGGTTTAAACATCAAATTTTACGAAATCTTGGCAAAGCAGCATGTATATTAATCCCTTTTTTTCTATTCAACTTCCTTATAACAAAATCTCGTCTTAGTCTAAGTAACACAGAAATCGTATGTGCGGATCATGTAAAATTGTAAACATTTCTTGGCTCTTGTTTGCAACTCTTGTGATTGGTCGAAATGTTTTAACACAAAAATACACCCTTTAAAAGTGGAATTTAAATACATTTTCTCTCTTAAACTGCCTTTTTGCAGGTTTATGCATTCTCTGCGTAAAAATGAAAACATTTCTATGTGAGGAAAGCGTATTGCGCCACAGCAAAAGAAATTGCTTCCCTCCTTACCTGGATCGTTACTTAATTAATGTTTAATTCTTGCCTTTAGTCATTGGAATGTGTCTTCAGGGCATACGCTGTACGTACAATGTACATTGTACTTTTGCAAAAGAAAAAACAAAACAAACTTCTATCACAATATTGAAGATACTTTTCGAAGTGTTTGCTTTTTTAAAGGAAGTTTAAATTCAATTTACATGGTGATCACACAAGGAACCCGAACGCTGCATTAGCTAACAGAAAAATCAGATGTATCACGCTGTATTAGCTAATAAAATAATAAGTAGATGTATTTACCCGTGTTGTTGTGTCTTTATGAATCTTTTTAGAAGGGATTTGAATCCGATCAGAGACGGTTAACATCGCTGGTTATCAAAATGCGTTTGGTTGTCTGGCGCTTCGTAAATAAGATGCTCAAGGTTCGTCTAATATTGTTTACTATTAACGAGAGTTGATAGTTACCATGACTATATTAGAAACGCGAGACGAAACTTGAGCAACAGGTAATGTAAATACATCTAATTTTTCTATTAGCTAGTTAAATACTGCAATCGGGTTCCCTGTGGCGATTATTACGTAATTTGTTGATCTGTGACCTACAATTATTGTAGCTGAAACACTATACTTTTGGTTTGTTTGTCCTTAATAGGACTTTCTTTTCAAGTGTTAGTTGGAAAGCGATATATTTGAATTGATAAGATAATACAGAACCTATTTTTAATATTTATTTCAAAAACATATTTCGTCACAGAGCAAAAGTCGAAGACATTGGAACGTGACAAGTATAATCAACGGAAAACAACGTTCCCAGAATGTTTCTAAAAAGTACGAGAGCTAAAAAAAAAAACACGCGGAGATGTGTGAAAAAAGTGCTAAGCGAACACAGCATCGCTTGAATCCGCTCTCTCTTTACAGTATCGGAGAAAAAAAATGTATGTACGTCTAAGAGGAAAAACATTGAATAAGCGGCATGAGGCAGAGGCTCGTACATTGTATAGAAAGACGAGACAGTAAATTGTGTACCTATAAGTTAGGTTTCTTACACCTCACCGCATTCAGAAAAGAAACAAAATAAATAAATATATAAACAAACAAACAAGCAAACACACACACAGAACAAGAGCACCGAAAAAATATCCCATAAGTAAGGTGGAAGAAGATTATGCCCAGGCCATCTAACTCATCAGGGCTTTCACATAGTTTATAATCCACCGGGTGATGACGCCGGCAACTGGTCGGTTCGCTGCTGTTTCACATCAGATAAGGAAGCTGGGAATTCACAGGTCTCCTAAAACTAGAAGAAAAGAAATCGTCGAGTATTTACAGAGAAATCGATACGACAGCGATGGCCTTCCCCTTTTAGAGCTAGAGCATTTGGCAGATAACGAGTTCGCTTGTTAGACTGACTATATAGAACATGTGGCGCAAGATGGAACTTATGGGGATCAGTTAACTCTGTAAGCAGAAGCAAACTTATATTACGTCGAAATCAGAATAGTATCCTCCCTGGGAAAGTGGACGACATGTGTTTAGCCCGCCTGCGAGCATTTCAATATAAAAGATAGTCCAAAATCAAAAAAACGGGTAAAGTTCGAAATAAAGTCCCTTTTAACTGTGTCAAAAGCCTTTTCGAAATCTATACAATCCATTCTTCCGTCAATTTTGTATCTCTTTGAAGATTCCAGAACTCAAAAAACGAATAATAACCGGTCTAGTTTCTCTCGTCTTTTCCTTTCCTACTATAGTGAGCTCGCTGGAACTATATTCAATATGTGCTTCCTTTTCCATCTCCTTTTCATCACTAAGGGATTTACTTACAACTTCTAGCGAACTCTCAGCACCATCGCTGATTCCGGAACCCCGAAGAATCTTAGGCCCGGTTCAGACGCCGATCTTTTCATGAGCCGAACACTCCGAACCTAATACATTGAATTAAGTACATGGAAAGTTCGGCGTCTGAATCAATTAGGAACGCCTGTTTCTATTTGGAACGGCTCAGCCGTTCTTTTCGCCTGGCCCGGCCGGGAATTTCGCCTTTGGAGCGACTTTGGAACGGCTTTGATTCAGAAGCCGAACTTTTCATGTACCGAACCTAATGCATAAATTATTATAACGTATTTTGTAAGTAGTTTGACCGAAATGAGCATTTTTCTCCTTTTGAATTTAGTTCGGCTGGAATTAAGATCGGCGTCTGAATCAATTCAGCCGGTCTAAATGATTTGGGTCGGCCTTAATATGAATTAGGTTCGGCTCATGAAAAGTTCGGCGTCTGAACCGGGCCTTAGGTTCTCTCACCTGTTGTACACCTGCTGGTACATTATTTTGTGCTCGAGTTCCCTGATTTTTACTTCATCAGATTTTCTTTCCCATTCTTCTGTAGGTCTTCAATTTCGGCGTTGGCGAATTCCCTCGCCTTGCTAAGTTCATTTACTTCACCTTCCAGTTTTGTTGTCTTGACACAAATCTTATCAAATTCGGTTTCAAGGTGACTAACCGGCTTCTCCAAAGGACCGAACTTTTAAAAAACGACAAAAAATTCACAGGAAGGGAAATCTGCACGTCTTTACTTGCACATGGTCGCCCCAGTCTCCCCATGTACTGGGGTGTAAGTGAATTTGAACAAAGTGATGTAGTATCTACTCTAGAAGATTTTAGTCACTTATTTGTACTTGTACTTTTAAAATAGGCCTTGAGAATTTCGTTGAGAGCGTCAAGCCTAAAAAGGAAAGACTAATTAAACAAAATCATAATAAGACTCACATACAATTCAGATGTACTAGCACAGCCGCAACGCTCAAAGAGAAAAAAGAAAGTGACAAAAAAACGAAAAGAACGGCTGTGTCAGAGACTTTGCATTCTCACTCTATCACAGTGTAAACTGTAAGTAAAGAAATCAAATGAATGAATGAATGAATGACTATATCATAAAATAATAAAAAATGAATAAATGAATAAATATTTCATTACTAATAAATGAATAAGTTACTAAATAAATACTCTTCAACACCAAGAGCAACAACAAACATCCTTTATTAGCGTTACGTTTTTTGAAAACACCGTTCAGAATGACGTGAATAGACAGACTTACAGGCAGTTCGTTTTATATGCTCGGGTTTCTCCCTTTTGATTTTCATAGACTCTTTGAAAAAAAGTTTGTAGCTGCAGAGTCTAGGATCTTGAAACAGTCCAATGAACTGCGCCCTGGATGCTCAACAAGACCTATTCGAATCTGAAGTGTCTTGAATGCGTTTAAAAATGATCGGTCTGTCAATAAGTGTGGGTAATGGGGAATAACTTATAGGCGGTATTTACACGAGACCAGGACAAACTCAGACCGGTATGAGTTCGTTTCGGTCTCCATACATTCCTCTCCATGCGTTTACATGGGACAGGCCTAAAAATGAACTGAGACCGGTCTGACTTCTCGTCTCGGTCACCGAACCGACACGAGCTACGTTCGTACCGGAATAAGACCGTACGGGTCTCATGTAAAACGGAAACGAACCTAAGACTGGGTCCATAAATAGGCACACTGCTACAGACAACATTTAGTAAACAAGACTTAGAAGTTGTTTTAATGCATGGATTAATGTGAAGGATGCACCATTTTTTAACAGGCCACCAGATGAACGTTAGATAAAGCTTATAATTTTCTGGGAGCAGTAAACTCTTCCGGCGGTTGTCTACTCACTGTCTACTGGCATAAATTTTGTACCAGTTAGGGCAGTTATTGAATAATATGTTAAGCTGTGTTAAATCATAGCTCCAAGAATCTCCTGTTTTTGAGTTTGTACTGGTTTCATGTAATCGACCAAGCATTTCGTCTCGGTTTCATGTACATGTAAACGGCAGCACAAATTACAAATTTCCACCGGTCTGAGAACGTCCCGGTCTCATGTAAATACCCTCTAATATGTCGCAAATTGTGGTAACAGAGAGGTGTGGGTCGGTGTTGTTACCAAATTCAGAAAAGCTAGGACATAGTAAGTTACCTGTCTGTGATTAAGTTTGAAATGTATGTTTTCACCTAATTACCAGAAGTGAAGAGTAAATAAATAGTCTTTGATCTGTAAAAAAAATTTTCAATCGGGCGATTCCTACCCGGCATTTATCTCTGCGAAAAGCAGTGACGGATGCACATGGTCTCTATTTGTGATGATGATCTGTTTTAATATTCAAGTATAAAAAGATGCGTCTGTCAGGGTATGTGCACGTAAGGATATCGATTTTAATAAGTGGTATCGCGTTTCAGCATACATGTAAGTAATTTGGTTGAAAGATTATATCTCCTAGTTTCTATTTTTCAATCAATGAGTATGGGTTCTCAGTGTCTATTATCGGGACCTACTCCTTGTTATTGACAGCTTGGTATCTGTCCACGCTCTCCAAACTCAGTTCTATCAGAACGTAACTACCCATGGGGCTTTGGTCATGGGTTCAAAACTTTTCCTTTGGCAGTCTTACTTTTTGCAGCTACCACCGAAAATTGAGAAAAATGCACTACGTTATTTCATTTTTATTGACTTCTATTATTTAAAGAACTATTTGTTTTACTGTCAGTTTCAATGTTACCGCACTAAATGCTATAATTAAACTGTTAATCTGTCTTTTTGCAGCTGAATTTGTTTTTGAAAAAGGTGAGTATTTTAGAATGGAAGTTAAGAAAAGATAGACAAAGAGGCCATTGGATTTCTCCTTAAAATATATTACACTTTTATCTATCCTCTTACGTAGGGGTTTTTAGGGGAGTTGCATTCCATCTCTTGTCACAAAGGGAGGAAATACGACTCCAGTAAAAACGCCAGCGTGGGAGGATATCTTTTATCTTACTTATTTTAAATATTCCCTACTATTTTGCCGGCGTGTTTTAATCGAGAAAATCGATAATCGATAGTATTCAATAACCATCGATACAAGATGGACTACCGTAATTATATCGAAAATTGATATAAAATGGATGAAATGACTTGTTGTAATCACTGATTATGGAATTTTCAATTATCCTTATAGATAGGCGACTATAAACTCCTCAAGCGCCTTTGAAATATACATTTAAAGAAGAGCATATACTAAAGAGCAATCAGTGAATTCAATTGATTCAATAAATATCGATAAAATCTAATAAAACTGATTAGAACTCCTTAGCGCTTGAGTATCGATTTCTATCGGTTGATCGATAATATCGATATCAATTGATCGCCACCTTTTCCAGCTTACTCTCAGTTAGTGCGAATGAGTTGGTGGTCCTTGAAATTTCTCACTACAGTGTTTTTAAATATTTCACTGTGTGCGACTGAGAAAGGTTCATGAAAACTGAGCATGGGGTTGTTCATAGTTAAAGGTTGTAAGGACCGTTGTGACAAATTGTTGGTAAAATTAATCATAAAAAGTCTTTGGTTCAAATGATAAAATTGGAATTAAAGACTGAAATGGTTTAAATTAAATTTTCAAATGCATTTTGTTCTATTTGATATGACACAAGATATTTTTGTATCACAGAGTAAAAGGCTAACCTGCTATGTTTTTCATGTCTCGGTAATAGAAAGGGAATGATAGCATCTGCATTTTTTTATTCGTTTGTTGTTGTTTTCGTGGCAAAAGGGGAATTGCTCGAAACAGAAATGACTCGAATTCCGAAAAGGTTTGTGTACGGGAGCATGGGCGTCTAAGCATTATCGTTATTAGTATTGTTTCACATTCGAAGTTGAATATAATTTGCAAAAAAAAAAAAAATGTTGTTGTTTTCAGTGAACTTCTGGGAGAGCTGATCCTGACTTTTGCGGTCCCTTTTTTATTTACCATTTTCCAATTGAAAGTGATATTACTGCCTTTTACTCACAATTTATGCTCGCCGTTTCTTACCACAGGTGCAAGCGCTTACGGCGAAGCAGATGAACACGATAACTCTTTTGACGAAGGATTAGAAGATGGTTTGTTATCTAAATGATGAAGTTCGTATGACTAACTTACACGACTGCATGCTCATACAAATTTGACAGAAATACAATTACAATTACATGTTGCCCTGTATTCTGCAGGTCATTATTTTTTCTAAAATTGAAAGGTGACCCTATGATAAGTGTGTTTTGTCAGCTGTTTTGTGCTGGGAGTTGAATCTGCTTTGTCTATGTTTAAGGTCGACTACTCCAATGTACTGGACGAAAGATCATGATCTTCTTTTAGTAAGAGAAGTGCTAACTGTTGATCCGTTTAGCCAGCCAAAGGGAAGTCGGGAGAGAGCGAAACTGTGGGAAGAAATTGCCTTAAACCTGAGTGCAGTGTATGAGCCCCGTTTCTCGGTTTCTGTGAGGTCTGTAAGAGACCGTGTAAACCTAGTTCTAATAAAGAGACACAAAAGAAAGGTTGCAGAAGAAAGCAAGGCCAACGGAATAGCAGTTGATGAGCCCTCAGAGTTTGATGCAGCAATTGAAGAAATTTGTGAGAAAGCCGAGGCTGCACAGAGAGAGCAGTAAATGATATCAGAGGGAAAAAAAACCAGTGCAGAGAAAGAGAAAAAGCAAGCAGAGGATATGAGAGCCAAGGCTTTGAAGAAAGTTGGAGAAACAAGAAAAAGATTGGTCGGTGATGATGTTAGTGAAGAGCCCGAAAAAAAGGAGAAAAGAACAAGGAGATCTGGAGCAGAAACCATAGTATATCTGAAGGAGAAGTCGGAAAAAGAATTCAAAATCAGGCAAGAAGAGTTAGAGCTAACTAAAGGAAGCAGGACCAGTGTGCCCAAGTAAAGCGGCAAGAAGAAATGACAAAGCAACTGATCCATCAACAGGAGCAGCAGCAAACAATGTTTGCTAACCTCCAGCAGCAGCAACATCAGCAGCTTCAACAGCTAAGCCAGATGCAAATGACTATAATGCAGCAACAACAACAACAGAACCAGGCACTAGTGGTTGTGCTGCAAGAGCTTGCCAAGAAGAAGTAGACAGAATAAAAACATGCTATGTTTAGTTTAAGTTGAAATACTAAGTATTTGTTTTGGTTCAGTTTCATCCTGTTTCGATTTGTCGTTTTCTTTGTTTTACCCTCATTTTTATATGTTACGATACACAATATTGAACCAAGGATAAAATTGAACTACAACATATACCTTTATCATGCTCAGAACAAAACATCATTGTTTGTTGTTTGTTATTGGGTTGAGATACTAAATTACAGAGTTCATATTCAAAAGTAAGCATTTGGAGGGACCATGGCAATATGCCCCTTTGTGCCAGTCTTCTATGGATGTTAGTACTGGTATATAATTACACCAGTGATCTCTATGCTGATCCTTCTCTCTTATGTGACAGTCTCTCTTAAGAAAAACACACACTGATTCATAACATGTGTAGATGGAAAATTTATTGCAAAAACTAAAATGGCCAATTAGTTTTATTCTTGACTTGGTAATGACTAATACATGAGGATTACTTAATATAACTTTGGATCTGGATATTGGACATGGCTTACAAAACATACAGGGTCACAAGCCCCCCTACCTAGGCAGAGGAAGTACATGGAGGTGTAAAAGGCACAGGGAGGAGCAAACCATTTATTAAGTTCGAAATATTCGATGTTCATATTTGCTTTGTTTACATATTTGTTCTTTCTTGTGGCAACAGCAAGATTTTAGCCTTATTTGGGGAGGGGGGCAGGGGAGGTCATTTTAAAATTCAAACCCAAAAGTATTTTGAAAATATATAGTTATTTTAGGGGTAGTACTAGAAATTCCCGCCACAGTGGCGTTCTCTCCCCAGTCTTTTTGCGGGTTTTGGAGTCCCCGTCGCCGTCCCCGTCCTCGTTGCTTAAAGTCCCTTGTATTTGATTGAACCGCACGCCATTGTTCATCTCAACGAAGCTATATGTTTTTTTTCTGTATAAACCTTCGATATTGCTGGCCAATATCCAAGCTATTTCCCATGCCCTGATTTTACATAAAAATTAAAGAGATAAAACAACTGATTATTTGAACTGGATGACAGAGTTATCCCGATAAACCAGATCATGAATTTGTCTGTCTTAAATCGACGCTCAACATTCAAAATCTATTAATCAATATCAAAGTTGATGAACATAAAAGCAAGCACAAAATAAATAAATAAATAAATAAAAGGGAACCTCTTGGCATCCTCACCCTGATCTTCGATGTGACTTCTGTATTTCATTTTTATCCTCGTCCCCAGGGCTTTTTCATTAAAAATGGGTGGGGCGGGAAAAGACCCTGGCATCGGCTGGTCACGTGTCCCCTCGTACACCCTAAATTCCTGGGTGTAATAAATTAGCGCTATATGTGAGAGGCTGTAACCTTACAGCGCGCAATCTTGAGCGGCCTTTTATACCTCTTCACGCATTTTGACATGCTACAAAATCATTTTCCGCTTCACCCTACAGTAATTTCACAGTCACGATGTATTACAAGTGCTAGTCTATAACAGCTTGTCTCAACACTAAAGCATTTGACATATTTTGCACGTGATGACGTAGAGCCGGTACGCCCTTTTACAAACTTGTAGCAATTGAATAATGCGTAATTAAATGCATCGTAAGCTTTTGAATAGCACACACGCGAAAATATTGACCTTAAGTTCGCGATGTTATTTTTTCCATTGTTACTTCCTTCGACTTCTGTCAGCGCAAAACCAGCGGGTTAGGCTGTACACGTTACCAGCCGATGCAAGGGTCTTTTCCCGCCCAACCCATTTTTAAGAGAAGAACCCTGGAAACGAGGTTGTTTCATTTTCTAAAGATATATTGCGTCCCTCCCCAACCCCCCCCCCCCCCCCCCCCCCACACACACACACACACACACACACACACACATTTACGTTTGTATTTAAGTTTCAATTTTTTTCATTTTGTTGTTTCTTCTTTATTCCTTTCAGCTTTTTCCTCTCCAGAGGCAAACGATTACGATGAAGAAGATGAAACTGGGAATCCTTTAATCGACGACGAAGGAAATAGCAGGCTAATTAGCGATGGCGATTGTGCAATCAACTTATGCTTAGACAGACTTGCTTAAACAGAATTGCGATGAAATGGTATAATTTAGTAAATTGAACCGGATATTTGTCTAAATTAAAAATAACTGTATGTACTAACTTCCACACCCTCACGCAAATTTTCTTACTCTTTCGCTGCGAGCAGAAGCCATTTATTTAGAGAGATCAAAGGGCTTCTGCTCTTACATTGCTCTCTTGTCCCCTCTCCCATAACAGGTTGCTTCTCCTGTGTTTCTTATTTCTAGTGTTGTTTTCACTTCTCGCTCCTATTTCTTTTCTTTTTATGCCATTCCTGGGACCCCTTTCCTCTTTCCTCTCTCTCTCTCTCTATTTGGAACGAAAACAATTCTCCTTCTCCTTCTTCTTTTTTTACACACTAAACGGCTTTGGGGTTGATTCTATCTCATTTTATTAATAGAAGAACGAGAAGAGTTACTTGAAATAGATAAGTCAGAAGCAATAAAAACAGACTTTTTGCTTGTAAAAGGTTTTAAACTACGACCTCGACCACGAAACGACCACAACCTCGACAACGATCACGACCAGGAAGACGATGGAGACGACGACCATGGAGAGGAGGACCACGTTAAGGTCGGAAAGTCGTACAGGCGGTAGATAGACCTGTAGGCGGCAGATAAGGGCAGTCTAGCCTAAGAGGATACATGGAATTATAACTATAGACTTACATGTAGTTCTAAGCGCTTGCAAGGGAATCGGTATTAGAATTGCATAAGTCAAGTGAACTCGCATTTATATAGATAAGGAATGAACGTGGTATTTAGAGAAAATAAAAATCGCCTTATCAGTCCTGAAAGTAAAAAAAAAACAAGAAAAACAATCATGAGCGACTACAGGTGTTTTAAGTAAATTTTCATGCTTGTCATTTGCTAAAAGCAATAATCCAAGCAAGGAGAAATTCAATCCAATCCAGTTCTTTCTAAATATTTGAGTGTGGAAGCCAATCGAGTTCCTCATTAACATAATACTAATCTTGCCAAATTCTTATTATAAGTTATCTTTCGTAGCCCCACAAAAATATTGTACATTTCTGTCTCAGCCCGCAGAAGGGTGCTTGATCCGTCTAGCCAAATAAAACGAGAATACAATACAATATTAGACGATGCAGAGTCTGTGAATTGTATTAACTTTGTCCCATCTCAGACCTTTAAGTGATACGCTCCGGGAAAATTTTCTCAAGGTGACCAATATCGAAATGTAAACTGCTAAACGACACCGAAACCAGCTTTAGGCACGCACTGATTTCAAATAACTGTCACTTGTGTTAGACAGAGAATTCTGGGTAGGGACGGTAAAACACCCTCTAAGGAGGAATATTGTTTTTTCTTTGTCTGTGTGGGGGTGGGTAGCGATTCGTGTAGAAGTTTCTGTAGAGCGAATTTCGGGATTAACGGCGATGTTTCTGGTCTCGTTTACTTCAGTAACTAGACAATGAGGTTCACATCGAACGATATCACGTGGTACAAGTTTCCACCCATTTCTTTATTTTTACTCGGCACTAGAAAGGCTTTGCTTTCCGAATGCATCGCCCTTCGGGCGACGTTTGCTCCCATGGAGCATTGGATGATATTTTACCAGATAGGGTCGGATAACGGTTTGATCGGCCTACCTCATTTTTCGTTTCCATGACAACCATCCTCAGCCTGTCTATTTTGTCGGCATTTACTTTATTTGCTATTTTAGACAATGGGAAGTTACTTTGTAAGCGCAGATTCAAAAATTCAAATGTCGCGTTGACTTTGGGGTATCTTAATCACTGAGTATGTCAATGAAGATATTAAAGAGACATTGCTTTTGGTTTGAATGATATACGGGTAAATATATATCGTGACTCTTAAGCGGAAATAAAACTATCAGAAGGCAATACTACAGGCAAATTTAGGGCTTATCAGAGTATCTCATGCGGATTGAAGAAGCGTTTTGAGAGTTCATGCATGCGATCGATCGAGGTATCTCGAACATTAGTTGCATTGTTTTATCACAGGAAGACTGCAAAGAGAGTTGAAAATACGACTTGTACAGGAGTGTTTTTTTTTTTTTTACAAACTTTGAGTTGTTTAACAGCATCACTTTAAGAACTAATTGCCTTTGTATTATGTTAATGAAGTTTTAATACGTTTGAGAGGGGGCCTATAGTAACTGCTTATTCTTTAAGAAATTTGCCTTTTAATAAAAATTTTTAGAGTAGCTTGCTTCATTACTCGCATTCGAATTATTATTCTATAGTCGTGTTTAGAAGCTAAGGCCGCATTAGGCCAGCTGAGGAAACCTTTTTAAGAAAAGCAAACATCGTTGTACCATTGGGTCAAATGCCACAGTTTGTAATTCGTTTGATTGATGTATAGTCTTTCTGGTCGTTAGGGAGCATTTTCTCTTATGCATAATGGGTGCTTATTATGAGTGAAAATTGTGTGGATAACCACGTTACATTAAAAAAAAAAAACTTGGTATAAAGAAGCTTTTCATTTAGAGATATTCACAAATTAACTCTCTTAAACTTCTAAATAAGACGCCCATAGTAGTACTACGTGATCAATTACAATTGAACCACAATAACTGACAATAACAATAATCATTTTTAATCGGTTCACCGAATATACTATTAATATACAATCCTCCATTTGTACAATCCTCCATTTGTGTGTTCCCTACCACTTTCCTTCCAACCATATGTTTATCTGACGCCGAACAACATGAAACTGACCAATTTGGTGTGTAGAAAGTCAGCAACTGCGAACACCGAAAACCACCATGCATGCAACCGCACCTATCAGACGCTGGGCAGTGAGTATCAGAGAGCATTTAAAACCTGTCCCTACCGACGGTTGCAAGTCAGTCCTAGAAACCAATTTAAAAAAATAATGTTCTGAAGCACGCTGTAATTTTTTGTTTGGTGTCTTAAACGGATTGCGTTTCACGGGCTCTACATTTTAAATAGGTGTATTTTATAAGCCGCCTAACCAATTTAAAACAATCGCTAAACCTTGTTTTCAATGCGCAGCTTCTTTGACGTACTCTTAGCTCAAAAATCAAAGTACAGTTGCATAAGCAAGGGAAGAAGAAGAAGACGGAGAACAACTACAAAAACAACAACAAGAACAAGAACAAGAATGCGAGGCATTTAGCTGGCGTTATTTTTAAATTTCAGCTTGTACTTAAAAGACATGATTCATCAGTACTTATTTTTCCTCGTCAACCCCATATTGCAATGTCACCGTAATTGCCGCCACTATACGTACTGTTGCCAGGGGAGAGGTAGTTCATAGTCTCTTATTACAAGTACTCACAATGAGCCTCTCCAAACAAATATTAAGGCGGCTGAAGAATGAAGCTCATATCGTTATTAGACTAAATGTCAATAAAATACTTGACACGCACAAAAGAGATGCATTATGATTAGTGATCTGGGTGAACATTATCACTTCTCGTGAATTATAATAAAAAGATTTTTTTTTAATTAAGTGACATCTAAAATAGTGAGATTTTTCCTACATTTTGTTTGTTGTTTACGCAATTGAAGCTTATTATTTGGCGCAATCAAAAACTTACACCGGCTGGTTTTGTTTATAATTATCTTACAATATAGTTATTTTTAGTGATCTCCTATTTAAAGCCCAAAATAATAAAACAAAAAAACAAAAAACAAATAATTTAAGTGATGAAGCCTTCAATGAACGAGAACTCAAGGATTTTTTTTAATCTCTTTTAATAAATACAAATAGTCTATACGTTACATCGCTGACTTGTTTTTTTTTTTCACAATGATAATTAAAACTTCCTTTGAATGGTTCAGCAAAGTCGCCACAAATAACGACCAATACAGTTAGTATATTGATTCATAGTCTAATGTGTTGACTTAGCAACTTAGACTTAAGTGAAACGAATTAAAAAGGCTAATATTTTCAACGTAATATACATTTCTTCTATTTACGGTAATGAATTGAGAAAAAATTATCTCACTGGAGAAAAAATAATAATAGTTACCGTAATAATAATAATAATAATAATTTATAATAATAATAATAAAGTTTTGTCATTTGAAATTATTACAATATCACAACTACACTGTCGGTACCAGCTAGTGAGTAATATTAGTAGCGTTTTTCTTTGTTATGCTCTGCTTATTTCGATTTTTTGTGCATGTTGAATATTTGAATTTCAAGTGGCTTTTGTTCTAGTACGCACTTACGAATTTTTCAAAATGTAACGTGTCCTTGGAAAATTAATGGCTTGTGGTTTTCTGAATATGATATTGAACCATTAACGAGATCTATAAAATGTTCGAACAGCACCCCTTTAACACTGTACCTTGAAGTGTCTGAGCTAGTCCCACAAGAATGGAAGTCAAGTTTTTGCTTTTCGCTGCTTTGTTTCTTGTGGTCTGTGTAGAATTTTCATCGCAAGACGAACTGACAGACGTGGAAGGTGACATCTCAACCTTTTTTTTTTATATTTAATCCTTTTTTTACTAAGACTTTGAATGTCTTCAGTTTACGTTTCATTTTGTTATTTGATTCAAGCCTTCATTTGATTAATTTCCCTTTTGATTTTATTTTTAAAGCCCCAGCACTGCAATATGCAGCGGACAACGGCAAATAACTCTTATAAATTTTACTCTTAATTAAGCTTAAATGGTAAAAAATGTTTATACAACAAAGTCAATGTTCTGGCTTTTTAACTTGTTTTGTTTGTTTGGTACTGTTCTCTGCTGCTAACGTTGCTATGATCATATAAATTTGATACGTCATCTAGATCTTTCGTATAATATTTTCATTTTTTTTTATTTTGATTTTTGAAGCCGTTAGCCTGATATGTGAAACTAACTCTGCAAACTGATATTCTCTCATAATAACTTTGTGGATGGAGTGGCAGCGCACTGTAGGGGAATCTTTATATCGAATGACTACTTGTACTTTGAATCCGATCGTCATTTTGTGCGTAGCTAGGCGTTTTACTTTTAGTGAATATGATAAAGATTAGCTTTTACCCTACTAATGATAATTATAGTAATAATAAAAATGATAATAATGATAATAATACTAGTGATAATAGTAATAATGATTATAGGTGATGAAGAGAATGAGTCTCAAAAAGACACGGACATAGAACAATACGCCGATGAGGATGAAGACAGAGAAGAAATGCAAGATGATGCCGGTTAGTTACTTATTGTTACCGCATTTAAAAAAAAAACGATCAGCTAAAAGTTGGATACTCCGTGATTCTTTTATTCCCTACTAAAATAGACACAAGTACACAAGTTTGTTTGCGGCGAACTATCAACTTCATGAATTTAAAGTCATGCTTTCCTATCTTGTGTGTGGATTATTGTGTTGAAAATTACTGTCCTTACTGATTTTTTTTCATTATTTTTCAGATCTCGAAGATCCATTGTGGCTATTCAAAAGTTAGTCTTGTTAATGATCACACACATAAACAAAGGACACCAATTAAGCTAAGCAATAAGACATGAATGAAAAGGACGAATGGCTGAGAGAATGAATAATGAATGAATAAATGAACGAACGAACAAGCCTTATCAAACTAGAAAATGAAAAATCTAAGAATCGATTTAAAATGGTAATTAATAATAAGGTCAATGGTATATTTTAGCGCTTTATTTAGCAAACACATATCTTGCAATTAGTTATTTCCTTTCTTTTCTTTTCTTATGCAAGGTGTTAAAAATTTGCAATGTTAATTTTCCACATGATACTCCCCAAAGCAAACAACTTTCAAAGCAGATTATTAAAACATATTTTCCTTATGTTCACTGAAGAAAAACGCATCTCATTTCTTTATTTAAGGGCGTTGTAAATGTCGCAAATACTATCACCGAAGATGTTACAAATATAGACACTGCTACAGAAAAATGCGAATATGTCTCTGCTTTGGCCCTTACCACGGTGACGAAGTTGCATCGGATAATCAAGTGAACGATGATGCAATCGAAGATGAAGCGGAAGAGCTAGAGGATACTGGTGAGTCATCTGCTTAAATTATTTTATCATTAATTAGAAAAAAAGGACTCTTCTCATTTTAGAAACCAAAAAAGCTCATTTCTCACCTTTTATCAAGTGGGCAAAATGGGCTGACAATTTATGACTGACAATTCGTTCAGGTATAATGTCTTAAGACTTATCTTTATTAAAATTTTGTTTTAAAGCAAGGAAACTGATTTTTTTTTTAATATTACGCTACAAATTCGGATGGGACTAATTATCATTATTTTTTCAATTCTATTCTTATCGTGCTTGCAGAAGACTTTGAAGACCCCAGAAAAGGTTTGTATGAAGTAAATGAATAAATAATAATAAATTAATTAATTAAAAAAAGGGGAAACATAAAAAGAAGATAAAAATATTTAAAAAATGCACGAAAAAAAGCAGTCTCTTCGAACGCTTTAGGTACAGTTTTGCACAGGGTATCTATGGGTTCGTTGCATTTTAATTAAGATACTCCAATACTAGTAGTATTCATCAGTCCTAGAAAACCTTTTAAGACTAAAAACAGTTTACCGCTAACTGTTTAAGCCTTTTTCAGACTCTATCTGCAAAAAGATGACTTTGCTAAAATTGATTTTTTTTTTCTGTTAATGGTACCAGATGACAGATTCAGAAAGTGACAACAAAAATAACGTATTTAATCTAATTGCATGTTTCAGGAAGAAGAAGACGTTACTGTCCTCGCGCTGGGAGTGCACCTCGTCGTTGCTCCAAATACTCGAAGAAAAAATGTTTTTTCTTTATAAAGTGGGGTATCAAACCACTATTCTGTCGCTGCCTTGGTTCTTGCTATGGTGACGAGACTGCCAACGACGTCTATAGCTAAGTAAGTTAAAGTTACTGAACAGACTGTGTATATTGCACATGATTTAAACAATCCATGCCAATTTTTGCCATTTATTAACAAGTATATTATGCAGTCATCTACTTCGTTTTTACATTGACACCAACACCCCTCTTATCCCAATTGAAGTTTTTTTTCTCTTTTATGTTGAACATTAAGACAGCACTGTGGATTTCAATACAAATACTGGATAATCCTGTCTTTTATTTTTCAGGTTGCTTTATGCAGTATCGACACAGTAGAGGTGACAGTAGACGGTCTCTAGGAAATTATAATACTGAATAGATCAAGTGATGTGTCGCAAATAAAAATAAATGTCTGTCTCCAAGAAATCGTTTTGTTTGTTTTGTTGATTCGCTTCCCTTCTTTAGAGAGACGATGAATAACATTAATTTTATATTTATGAAAAGGAAAAGGGGAACCCAAAAATAGACCCCCGAGTTGCAGCGCACGATGCATCATATTTGATGGATATATCTGAGAGCCATTTTTTTTTTTTATTATGTATGTAAACCATTTCTCGATTATCAATTGCGAGCAGCATCCATTTTTCTTTCTTGTTCTTTTTTTTTTTTTTTTTTGCTGTTTCCAGTGTGTCAGTCTCACGACTTTAAAACTATATATTTAACAATTATTCCCCGGGTTGAAATGGCTATAATCATCTCATATCTAACAAGCGCGAGTGGATAACTGTTTTAATAACAACGCCCACAAAATCTCGATAAATATCTCCCTGACTTTATTTCGCTAGAAAAAACCAGAAAAGACAAGGGACTACGGCTTTACACATGTCACACGTCTATCAAAACTGCCAACGCGCGAACGGAGTGGGTAAATGAAAAATCAAAACATTGTAGCGATGAACACTTTTAAAAACTCATAGGGAGTCTAGTATTTTACGCATTAGGCAGCTAAGAACCTAGCAGATAGTGAGAATATAAATAATTTTGACGTGCAACCGTCGAAATTACTGTGAATTTGGATTTTTGGTGCAGTGGCAGACATAAGAACAATACAGGAAAACTATACCTCGGTAGCCTTTCAGAAACCCATGCAAAGGTTGTTATGAAGTGTTTGAAGCCGCCGGCTGCTTTTGCTGAACTAGAGAAGAAGCTATACTTACGCCTGGATTGCTGCAGTGAATGGTTGCTTAGCCTGTATTTGTAGACAGTTGCTTGTGGTATTCTTTATGTCGGGTTAACAGGCTGCAGTTATCTATCAGCGAATAGCTTCGCGATCAAGAAGAAACAATATAATACTTGTCTTCTTTCGTACGGTTATCATGAATGCATTAACTTTTAGTAATGGAAGACACTCAATGATCATGGCGACAACAATGATCATGGTGATTATATACACCTTATTCGATGGCTTAGCATATAATACTCGTGCGGATATTTTGCGAGTTGCGTAGTATTTTTCCGAGCCCCGCAGGGGCCAGGAAAAATACGAGCAATGAGCAAAATGTCCGCTTGTATTATATGCTAAACCTTCGAATAAGAGGTTTATTATTACACTACAAAAAAAATATATTATTTTGCAATTGGCTTGTATTTTGTAGGTAAGAGTATTCAGAAACATCCTGATTCCGTCTGTGACAATGGCGTTAACAATGAGCAAACTGTTCAGGCGTATTATGCCAAACCATTGAATGAGAGGTTAATTATTCTACATCAGAAAAACCTGTTATTTTGGCTTCTATTTTCTATTTTATTTTCAACCGTTGGTTCGTCCAGTTCAGCCATAGTTGCTCCTTTTGTATTCGCCGGTATTCGCCCTGTTGTAAACCGGTTAAACCAGGACACTACGGTGTATTACGGCCTCGTATTTTGCGCGTTCTCTTGACCTTATATGGTAAAATGACATAATATATAGTGGAATAATAATCATAATTATTATCATTGTCATTCAATAAACATTTTGTATTGGTGGCCTCCAGTGATATGACAGATTAGTGTGAAGAAGGGCAGGCTATTAAGAGCTCCTGTCTGTAAAAATCAGACAAATTCAAACTTTCGCGGCAAGAGTGGAAAATTCGATTTCTTTCATATTTTAATGTTACACAGGTATAAATAAAATTACTGCATAGTTCTTTTGGTGAAATATCTTTTTATTTCAGCTATAAATGCAAATAAACAAAATCCGTTAAAATCGTTATTTGAGGCGCTCAATTATTACATGGGTTTGAAAGCCTCGCGTGTAAAAACCGATTACTCTACCGTCTTTAAAACATCACAGCCTCCTTTTAAAACTTCTAAATATCAGTTAAAATGATTTCGGGAAATAGTACCCTGTTCTTTGTATACAAAATAATTTAATTTCGAAGGCACACAATTTACTTCGATTCAGTAAAAGAAATGCGTGAAAAAATTAAGAATTTGTTCATGCTAAGCGTGCGTATATATATCGAGTTATGAATGCACGCGGGAAGTTTGGAGAGCACGAACGATGCGTAAGAGTTGCGCGAGGCGAGAGCCGAGTGCAACTCTAGCTTCTTGAGTGCTCTCCACACTTCCTAAGTGCATCCATAACTTGATATACGCACAGCTAAAAGCATGAGCAAATTCTTTTATAACATAGCTGACAAAAACGCTTGCTTTTTGATTAACTGCAAAATTCTCGTAACGCGCGCCACAGAAAAACAAACGCTTCTACTAGTGGCTGGTTACAAACACGCCATAATCGCCTAGTTTGAAACAAAATTCTTTCTGTAAAACTGAGAAAGAAAATTTGCTTATTTATTCGCTAACGATTAATTGAAACTAAGCAGAAACGAAGATGAAAGTGTCATAAAGTCCACCTAAAGTTAAAATACCCACATGTTCTTAAGACGTCGTGGAGTATGGTTTGGATCCGGCGCTGAGATGTTTATGTTTTGCTCGGCAAAATCCAGAAAACTTGTTTTTTAGCGAAGGCGACTATCATCCTACTTCACATTCATTTACGAGCAATGGCTGGTCATTACGGCTACTTGAGAAGACCTGGCAGCGGTTGTTTTTATGAGTAATAAATTTATGTCTTCTTGTGTAATTTGCCTTTTTATTGCAAGATAAATTTTCCTGATTTAGTGGGATTGTTCGGCGACAACAAAAGTGCACAACAAATTTAAAAACAACAATAAACATGGAAATTTTACCTTTTTTGTTAATGGCCAATTGGTGTCTTTTCTGTTCCCAGTGAATGTCTCTCGGCCAAAATTTGCCGCAGCTGGTCTTCCGACAAATTTGTGAAACGCGCAACTTGCGAGTTTTTTAAATTCGGCTTTATTTTTGCTGCTTGTTGGATCAGGACGTGAAAGGTCAATGCCGATTGAAAAATTAGGCAGTTCTTCGTTAGTTTCTTCCATATTTTAAAGAGAAGGAAAACTGCAGTGCAGCTTAAAAGACGACAACTTTGCAGCCAGGTAAAAAAAATGCTCACGTCATCTTATAGAGTGTTTTCACATGACGTCACGGTGGCCATATTGGTGTCCCAAAACAATGAAACGGCGGCCATGTTGGTGTCCCAAACCAGTCCTCTGGGAGTTGAACTCTTTTCTTATGCAAAAGCTTTCTTTTGTTCCAATAAATTTGCATAGGTGCTGGCCACGTGAGTGAAAACACTCTATTCACCCACGAGCGTGCGTAAATAAAGATTTTGTTCATAGCAGCTCAATAGGACTTATATAGGGAAAGGACGCGCGCTATGTTATAACTTACTTTTCACCATGTGCAAAAACCTTCAAATTGATTAAGCTGCTGGTGGTTGAATGTTAGAAGGATGGTTTACACATTCTGTAAAAAATGTATTTGGGCAAATGATTTCTAGCGACGCGAGAGCTTTACAAAATCTGTTAAAATTGCAGATATTTGACCTTCCGCGGTCAACTATGAAGTTGCGAGTCGGTCATAAATTTAGTACATTCATAGCCTGTGCCAGGCTCTCAGATAGTATAGTGCGGACGTATTAAAACGAGCAAAGCGAAAATAAGACGGACGCGACTTGGGAAAGGGGGCGGTGGCGGCGAGAAAAATGGGAGAGAGCCTGTTAGCATTTCTTTAACGACCCTCTTCCGCCCATTTTTGTCACGACTGGATTCGGCTGTCAAACCTGTTAACACTTCAGTTAGCTACAATCATTCTCAAGTTTCTCGCGCGAGCATTTCGCGTGACGCGAACTCTCTTCTTTCTTTATTCTTTATTGATCTCCTTTCTTTATTGATAAATGCGAATGTGTGGAAATTTATGTCTTCGAATTCGTTATCCTGTGAGAGCAATCCGGTTTTTTCGGCTCTAGTTTCTTGTTTCACCCGCCGAAGCGACGACCAGAAATACATCTGCTATTCGCAGGCTACGGATTCGTCAACGGCGTCTGCGAATCTCGCAATCGATCATTCAAAGTGCTACAGGTTTTATAGTAATAAAAGGGGGCGGTAAGTTTTTTCCTCTGTTGGGTAGGTTATGCTCAGGAAGGTTGTGCATTTTCACTGAGCAAATGTGATTTTAGCGGCTTGTTTCACACTGAGAGGTCATGGCACACATATCGATTTCCTGTGGCTTTTGTTTCTGGTCGGCAGGATTTGCCCTCTGAGGATAGCGTGAGTATCAGGCCTTCCTAAGGGGCTAGGGGAGAGGAGATTCCCTTTTTCCCCAGAAAACGCCTGATACTCAAGCTTTCTGAGGAGAGAGCATTTTCCTTGACCTCTTCTGAACGTAGAGCTTTTTATTGCGGCTAAATAAGGATTGTAATTTTCTCCAAAGTGCCTTCTGGATCTGACTAAGTGATTTTCTTTAGTCCGTGAATGTAATGTTTTTTTTGCAATGTTGTATCACGCTGGGCCAAGCTCGTCAGTTTTCTTTGCAGAATGTTAAATTATCACGGATAGTGATTTACAGATCCAGAATTATAAGAATGAAGTGCAGCTTAAACTTAAGCTATATCAACTAAGGAGAATTGCATTGTGACTCAGTATAAACTCCAACTTAGTGTTTCTCTTATAACAGTGTGAGTCTTTTGACTGGAGCGCGTAGTTTCTCCCTTGGTAATAGCTTTTTGAAGCTTAGCAGTCTTTGGACTGTTTTGTTATTGCCACTTTGTGATCAGCCAGGACTCCGGACTACCGAAAACAATTTCGTACTTTCCTTCTCTCGCTTTCTTCTCGTCCTCCTCTCCTCTTCACCGATGCCAATAGCTGCGGCCGAAAGTCCAAGCTTTTTAAATTCAGTGTTCCACTTGGTCTCACATTATAGATATCAGCGGCGAAACGACTATTATCGTAGAGTTCTCTAGGGTTAGAGCAGCTTTAGCCAAGCGTGGGAATAGCTGAAAGATTAAACTTTTGCCGAAACCGGTGGGCATTATAGCGAAAACATCTTTACCGCGAGCCAAGTCGCAGACACTCGTCAAGCCTGAGATCATGGCAAAAAAAAATAACGCCTGATCTCAGGTTAACACTCGTCCAAAGCACAAGACAACGCGGATTCAAGATTACACGCGTGATTCGCGTTGGCCATCTTGGTGATGACAAACTGATGACCACGCTACTAGGTGATGATGTTAACTGTCACAATTGACCAATCAGAGGGTATATCAGGAGCTGATATACCGGAACAGGCCGTTAAAAAAATGCGTACAGGCTCCACCGCCCTGCCTCTCCCCAGCCCCCGCGCGTTTTTCGCATTTCTTTTTACTGAAAGACTTTTCCACCACTATCTCGGAGCCTGGAACAGGCTAGTACATTCACTTCTCTAAACCCACAGTAGATTAAAATAAGCAGATAGGAGACCGTTTCGAAATGTTCTTACCTTAAAAGCGGCTGTAAAAGACGAGTCTAAAGGCCATTTTAGCCCGATTATCGAGTCGTTTGATCTTTGTCTTGTAACGTGTAATTGTACGTGTAATTGTACAGCGCCAACTGTCAACGTATTCACAGTACGAATACAATTCTTTGATCAACTTTCGGGGCTTTTCATGACGACTGCATCTTTTTCGACGGCTCATTCATTTGTTAAACATAGCTTAAAATGTAGTATCTGAAAATATTACCAGATATTACATCTGACTGCTACAAGAGAATGACACAAAAATGCCGGTGTTCACATCTTGAGTAGTCCATTTTACAGTTACAGGTGGAAAAGAGGCTGGAGTTGACCTTGTTTAGATACAACCCTTCCTGCTTTGTTATGTAAATCATTTCGTTCTTATGCTAACTAGTATTTTTAAGCATAATTTCCATAAAAAAAGGAAAGAAGTTTGTATCAAAACAAGGTCAACCTCAGCTTCACATTCATTTAAAGGCTAGGATAACTGTAAAATGGTCTATTGCGGGCAGACGTTTGTAAGTCACGCAATCCAATTAAGAGGGGTGGGTAACGGTGAAGTAGCAAACGGACGCAACGAGAACAACAGCAATAATTAAAGCTAAGTTCACACTACACTGGATAGCTTTTCGTGCAGACACAAACAGCTATCCGGTAAAGTATGAGCACAAATCCGGCATGTGACTGTTTAACTGTTTAGAGATCGGCGCGTCGCAGCTTTGCTTTTTCGGGCCGAAATCATCCTTCTTTGCGTGAACAGAAGCCCTATCCGGTACGCTTTCTTTTTTTGTGTGTATGTGTGAAGAAAAGCTCTCCAGTAAAGAGTGAATGAGGACAATCTATATATAGCTTAAGGTAGTGATACCCTTAGACACGGTCTTTCCCTGTTAAAATCCCAATACTGGTCATTTTGTTTATTCACAATTTTTGGTTGTCAGCTCCCGGACTGAGTGATTTTATTAAACGGTATCAGGACCGTTATTAGTCCCATAACCTGCCGAAAGAAGCCGTACTTGGAACTGTTGAAAAATTGGGTGGGGATGTGCGGCACGCTTCCCGAAACCCTTACCCTATTTCAGACCAAAATCTGTGATTATCCCTACCCTCTTTCAGACCTGACCCTTTAAATCAATACACTATTTCAGACCTGCCTTATAATCAGTTCCCTAGGTCAGACCAATGTCAAAGGCAAAGTTTATACGCTTTTATTAAGTAGGATACAAAACTGTACTGTTACAGAACGTACTCGGTTGGCCTAAAACCCAAAGGGAAATGAATATGTACAATGCACTGGTGATGCCATGTTTTAGTTACTTTAGTGCTGCATGGGGTATATGTAATATCAATAAGGAACTAGCAGATGCAGAATATGCCTGCTAGAATTCTCACCTTTCCTAACTATGAGGTTCGCTCAATTGTTTTGTTGGATGAGCTTGGCTAGGAAAGACTAGCATTACCCGTCGGAATTGGAACTTAAGGACACTTCCACATCATCTACTGAAGTGTGTTATCTCGACACTAATATCAAAACTGGCGACAACAAACCTTTCCGCATCAGCATCTACGATAAGAGAGAGGACTTTGCATTTCGGATTGTCAACTTTCCTCATATGGACAGCAACATTCCTGCCAATCCAGCTTACGGTGTTTATATATCTCAACTGGCGAGATATGCTAGAATTTGCACGTCCAAAGTTGACTTCATCAATAGGCTCCGTGGACTTTCATTACGACTCAGACAGCAAGGCTTTGAAACCAATCTACTTCAGAAATCATTTAATAAATTCTTCAGTCGCCATGGTCTTATCCTCGAGAAGTACGGTGCAGCCCTGCGGGAGATGAGATTTGCAATCCAGTCTTGAATTGCACCATCGTATCCTTACATTACTTATTTATTGCATATTGTTGTATTTCAGTTGTATCTCGGTACGTGTCCGCGAACAATTTTATTTTTAGCGTGCGCGTTATTAGTTTATTTATTTAATTGACGTGTACATTTAGTTCGTTTATTAACGTCTTAATTTTACTTTGCGTTATTTTCCTCACTATTGTCGGTGACTGTGCTCACATGGTGGGTGGCTCCTCCTCAAATGTTCTGCAATTGGTATAGGATTTAATGGAGCCGAAACCAATTGTGGAATTGCACGCATTTTAGGCATTCTACTGATGAACAGTTGCGACACGTAGATATATATTTTTTAGCAACTAAGAAAATTTGCAGTCTGTCTACTTTGAATTAAATATGTAAGACTTAAACAGTTGGCTGTGACAATGTATAAAATCCATAATAATCTTTCCCCGTCGTATCTGAGGCAGATCTTTACCAACACCTCAAATGTACATTCACACAATCTTAGAAATTCTGAGTTAAATTTTTGTCCCCATACTCAGAACTGGGTCTGCAAAAGGGAGCCTACACTACAGAGAACCTGTTCTGTGTGTAACAAGATTCCCTCAGAGATTAGAAAGCTGCCTAGTTTAAATGTTTTTAACACTTCATTTCATGGGAAAGATTATATTTATTTAATACACCACGACTCATTATAAATCCTGTCATTGATAATGTAAGTTTTTGTATACTTAACTTCATAGTAAAGTAGTTCTTAAGTATTTTAATCTAATTTTACACACGATTCCTAGGAAGACCATGTAAAAATGATACGATTTCGTATACAATTACAAAATTAATAAAGATTGATGATGATGATATTATTGTTACATTATATGGACTTTCTCTCCAAGTAACTAAATTTTGAGTCAAATAGGGTGTTCTATCTCTGGCAATGTCATGCATAAAAGAACTTCACAAGACTAAATTTAAACATTTCAAAAAGTGAGTATTATTTGAGCCTATTTAGACTTATTTTCAATCAGCTGGCCGTGCGCCTAGTTTCGTAGTGAGGTGGTTATCACGTCTCCTTTAGTCGCTCTAGTCGCAAGGCAATTTATATCATTATGCTTAGTGATTTTTATTTTTATCAGGCCTGGACAATTAAGAAAAAAAATGTTCAATGATCACATATAAGCCCCATGAACACAGTCCAAACCAAACCTGCACAGCATCCCAGAGGTACATTGTTTAGGTCCTACGTTTTTCAACTCGCTAATTAAGAGCGGCTGTCTGTAAATTTCGAGAACTTGCCGTCAAATGGAAATTTCGAAATTCTTCATATTCAGTCAGAAAAAACCCTTTGGTGAAACGTTTTCGAAAATCACAATCAAAGTTCCTAAAGAGTTTTCTTTTTCGAGAAAACCGGCAAAAAGTGAAAAGCTGCCCCACGCCATATAGTCGCCGGTCTAAAACCTTTGAATTAGACCATTTTCAAAGCCCTCTGGAAGAAAGACGGTTCGAGGAAACAAGTTCATCCTTGGCAGGTAAGTAAGGCATCCCAGTTACAATAGTCTGTGCTAAAAATATTGCAAGATAATGAATTTTTTACTCGGTTAAAAGACGCACGAAGATCCCTATCTTCAGCACTTTCATAAACAATTAAATTTTGCAAACCTTTGAAGGAAAAAGTCACGGCTTGGTACATGGAATTTTAGAAGAATTATTACACCTCAGAAAAGCCCTACTGTTGTGGTACAACATATAAAAAATCCAGCTTGGGCAATTAAAAAGCAACCTGCCGAGAGAGGTAAACGCGCAGCTCATTTTCGATGTTTTTGCATAAAACGCACATTAAAACCGTCACGCAACCGAGGGTAACACAAACTCCAAAAACTTGTCTTGACTTACATTTTTTCGCGGTGATCAGGAAAAAATAGTTTTTACATGTAAAATCGAAAGATTGATCGAGTCTTTTATTGCTCTGGTATGAATTGACTAGTTAGAAAGTTAGATGAGGGCGATCGCAATGAACCAGCTCTGAAAGGTCAAACGGCCGTTTCCATAAATGTCAACAATGCTGAGGAAAGTAAGGAGTCTTGTTTCAAAATATATATATTTTGAAATTCAATTTAATTGATATAAATTTTTTGAGTGGTTGGGTGTATTTTATAGATAGAAATTGCTGGAAAGAAAACGGACTAAGATTCAGACAAACATTGAATTGAAAAGGTAAATAATATGAGTTTCCTAAACGAGCTGATTGAAAGATCATTTGCCGTGTCAAATGCGTATCAATCTTGAAATGTGTGATCTCAGGCTATAGCTACTTTATTAGGAAAGGGGCATTTTATTTGGAGAGGCGGAGGGAGAGTAGAGGCTGAGCAATTTCTTTCATTTTTTTCAGCCGCTCTTATTTGCAGAAGTTTTTTTTTCGCGACAACTGTACAAGTATATTACTTATATTCATAGCCTTTTATCACAGCCCACGCTTCATAAGTTTAGTAAAATCAGAGTCACCGACCTTAGTACCTCTAGCAACAGTTGTTGTATTCTATTTTAATATATGGAGTTAATCTCCATGGGTTTTTAATTTGAAACTGGTTCCAGATTCATTCAAAATCTGTAACTTCTCACAAGTTATAATTAGGCAAGCCTCTGTTACTTAACATTAACAATGGAACAACTGGCTTTCTCTGTTCTCTATTGAAATCTAAAAAATAAAACTTCTAAGCAAGAATGGAATAACAAAGGATTTGCGGTACAAGCGGAGCGAAAATGAACGAAGAATTTAGTGGAGGTGGAAGGGGGTGGAAGCCCGGGAGAATAGAGAGATTAAGATTCACGTTTGCCGCAAACGGGAAACGTCAGACTCAAGTTAAGAATTTCTCAGAATAGAAAATAAGCAAATAAAAACAGTCCGGTAAGATTCCTATTGTTAAAACTGACATAAAACAACTTATTTTTGTCCAGAAACAATAAAGAGTAAACGGAAAATAAGGGGAAAACTTGGTCACGTGGTAAAAATTCACGCCTGCCGTTTGGCGTAAACGTGAATCTTAAAGGGGCTGTGTCACGGTAGTCCAGTTAATTTTGTTTAATTTTACCAATTACTCGCCCTAAATCGCTATGGAACTTAAAGTAAGCAAAGAAATTACAGGTAAATGACAAAATCAGAGATCCGAGACAAACAAATATGTCTCCTGAGCATTATTTTTTAAGTTGCAAGCAGTAGGGATCAACTTTGAAAAGCTTTTAGGCTGAACAGTTTTCAAAAACCCCAATTTCAATCCGTTTCAATCTTCTTCAGTTTTGCCCATCCGTAGCATCTGTTGTTTCTGTTATGTTATTTTAACCTTCCCTTAATGTTTTAAGCGGTTATTTTTATGTTTCTCTTAATTTAACGGGCATTTTGTTATTTTCTTATTTGGCTGAATTTCGTGACACAGCTCCTTTAATCTCTCTAATAAGGGGTGGGACCACTGGGAGGGGTTTGGGAGATGGGAGAGGAAAGGGCGTGTGATGGGAGTTCTAAAAGGGTGGAAAGCGGGAGAAATAGGGAAAAATTACCCAGCAATGCTTAAAATGTACAATCGAAAAATGGCTAAATGACGGTAAAAATAAACGGTCAAAATTTACCCCGACGTTTCGAAATGGAGGTTGCCAAGAAAAACAGAGGAGGAAAAAACTAATAAATGCATGAAACAAAAATGGCTGATAAGACGGCGAAACTAAACTGCACATTGACAAATACCACTTCAACAAAAACTAAGGATACAAAGCGCTAAGAAGACAGGGCTAAACTTTTGTCATACGAACACTGGTCTACAACAAAATGTACAAAAGACAGGGCTGATACCGTACGAAAAAGCTGGCAATTTTTGCGATTTATTAAACTGGAAGTCAGTTTACGCTCCTGGACACTTTCAAGAACAGGCATTGCTTAGACACATTGCCAAAACAAATTGAGTTGATCCAGGGCTTAACCTGGAAATCTTTTCATTGCAGATTCACGGAGATTCGGCAATGTGAGAAATATTATTTAAAGCTGGGAGGACAAAATTATGTCTATTCAACACTTTTCATTCGAATAAAATTAAAAATATGAGAATTTCCTTTCTAACATTCCCGTTAAACAAATCCCAGAAATGGGTGAGACATAAACGTTTTCCCATGCTCCATTGTGTACCAATTTTTTCTCCTTCTTTTCTTGTGCATGATTTTGTTTTCCGTTTTTGTTAACACCCCTCCTAAGCCCAAAATAAATGGCTGGCTCGTCCCATAGCAAACACGTGAACAACAGGAGACACTATTCGGAATGAATCATGATCATGAAATGTCATTTACACATGAACGCTTTCTGCAACGAGGTTGGCTAGAGACTTGATCAGAGTCATTATCTTCTCTTGGTTTTAGCTCATTCTTTCTTGGTTTTCGTCTCCTTCGCAGCCGCTCTTGCTGTTCTCCGCCCTCTCGCGTGGACGTTTATCTTAAGCCATTTCCACATTAAAAACGTAGAGGTTTGAATTAACGTGCTGTGTTAAATATTTTTTTGTCCAGGCTGGACCGGTATATTGGAAAACGGGAAAACACAATATTTATTTGGTCAAAAATGGGTAAACATGCAAAGTGCATATATTATTTTCTAAATCTTTTCCCACAGATTAAAACGCAAACCTGATGTTTTCGAATTTACTCGCTTTGAAGTTGGAATATGCGATGAGCATTTACCAGAATTTCCGAGACTGTAAAACAGCCGGTCCTTTTTTATGCCGTTGTATGATTTTCGCACGCGCGTGGGTCTCACACGCTCATAGGGCGTGGCAAATCTCCTTTTCACCCTCGCTCCAGATGTTTCGTTTCAGCGTGGGTTCTTGATCTATTTAAAAATACGAGCTGATTTACAGGCGAAAAAGTTCCATTTCTCTCGTTAACAATTTATCCAGCTAACTTGGATACCTTTAACGGACACCTGAGTTAGTACCCTCTGGCATCAGTCCTTTTCTTGTCTTTTTTTTACCTTCGATGAGACGATATCGTATTGAATACTTTGCTCTCTACGCCGTGGTAATTACAAAATAATTGTCCCACACGCACAATTGGCTATCAAATGGTTTACCCAAATGACCAAAACCCTAAAAACCTTGTTCTTTTTTATCTGCTACCATCTGTCCCCGAGGCAGCCTGCGGGAAAAGTCCAGAGCTTCGGGCCCGAGGGCTGGGGGTATAGTGAGGGTGGGGGTATAGTGAACGTGGGCAACTAAAACAAACTTTTCATTGTACTGTTTTCTTGTGTGTGTATGTGTGTGTATATGAAGTATTTCTGGCCTCGTGAAACAATAACGCCGGTTGTTAGTTTTCTTTTTTAAAGTGTGGGTATTCCGTCTTTTTGTTGATGCAATGTAAGTCAGGTTCTCTATATTTTTTACATAAATTTTTAAACGAAACAGAATTTTTGCGCTTGATGAAAATTCCCGGGGTGGGAATTACGGCCTTTTTTGCGTGCCCTACGGTGGGGAATAGACCGACAAGTGAGAGATAGATGGTAGAAAAGAACCATTCAGAGGCCGATCCTGTACTCTTTGTAAAAAGTTGCAAGGTTTTACTCAGGTAATGACGTACTTCAAATTGTTCCTCTGAGTTCACTGATGATAAATTTGCCTGTAACGTTCACAAGAGGAAACTTTGACTACTTTCTTGGCCGGTTTTATGGCGTATTTTATGAGGAGGCGAGTGCTCTTCAGTTGTTTGTTTTAACTATATTACTTTTGTACTGAACATTTTGTGTCAAGAATTTAACAATTTGTAATAGATTTAAAACATTTTATCGACCAGGTGGGAAGAGCGCATTAAGGGCGACCTTCCCCCTGGGTCACTGATAAAAAATAAATTAAAAAAGGAGTACCTAGTACCTTGGTTGGTGTCGATATCATTTGTAGACCTTTGTTGTTTGGTTCGCCAAACGCAGTTTTTTCCCATTTGAACTCTAACAACTTCCAGCCCCTCAGTAACAGGTTTTTATCGAATGAAACAAACTTTCAGATGCATTTTATCAAAGATTCCTGATTTGAGATACTGTGCATGAATTTTCAAGTTTCTGCTTTCGTTAAGCCAGTATGGAAATATGTAGGTATTGACGCTGCACTTGAAATTCAACCCGGCAGTTTTCACTTATTCCATTTATACGTTAAAATTAAAAAAAAAAAAAAAAAAGCGATAGAAGACTTAAATATTCATTAGGTGCTACATTATAGAACATTATATTACATTATATTCATCTTCATTGAAAAAATATGCATATCTGGGCACATTAAATATAAGTTTATGGAGTTTGTGTTACCCTCGGTTGCGTGACTGTTTGAAAATTTTGTGCAAAAAAACATCGAAAATGAACTGCGCGTTTACCTCTCTCGGCAGGTTGCTTTTTAATTGCCCAAGCTGGATTTTTTATATGTTGCACTACAACAGTAAGGCCTTTCTGAGGTGTAATAATTCTTCTAAAATTCCATGTACCAAGCCGTGACTTTTTCCTTCAAACTTTTGCAAAATTTAATTGTTTATGAAAGTGCTGAAGATAGGAATCTTCGGGCGTTTTTTAACCGAGTAAAAAATTCATTACCTTGCAATATTTTTACCACAGACTATTGTAACTGGGATGCCTTACTTACCTGCCAAGGATGAACTTGTTTCCTCGAACCGTCTTTCTTCCAGAGGGCTTTGAAAATGGTCTAATTCAAAGGTTTTAGACCGGCGACTATATGGCGTGGGGCAGCTTTTCACTTTTTGCCGGTTTTCTCGAAAAAGAAAACTCTTTAGGAACTTTGATTGTGATTTTCGAAAACGTTTCACCAAAGGGTTTTTTCTGACTGAATATGAAGAATTTCGAAATTTCCATTTGACGGCAAGTTCTCGATATTTACAGACAGCCGCTCTTAAGTCGGGAAATTCAAAACAGTGAAAGTATCAGAGTTTGTTTGGCAAAAGACTTAAAAAAAATTCCTTCTTTTTTAGTTAAATTGAATCGTTGTTGAGCTACACACCTTTTCTTTTTCTTTTTCCCTTCTTTCTTTTTTTTTTTTAATTAATCGAAATTTTCATTCTGTACCCTTAACTTGTATGGTTTACCCTATAGTTCCAGGAAGCCTATAGTTTATAAGCCCCTGGCTTCTATATAGGCTTCCTTGACTTTACCACATTTGATCTTGCAATAATTTTGTTGGAATATTGTATATTATCTGTAATGTATTTCTGTATACTGTTGTTGTACTTCTTGTTAAGGGAAAATAAAATGAAAAATGAATCAATGTATAGTAACTAAGAAATTCAAGGTATTGACATAATTTCATTATTTGGGAAGGATTTACTAGGCATGTTGGTGGCCCAAAAAATACTAAAAATCCGCAATTAATTATCCCTATCCCTAAAAAGCCCCATTTCCCCCCAATTGTCTCTAAAATCCCTATTTTGTTCTTTCTTTCCAGAAATTGCTGTTGACCAATATTATTGAAAACGTTTGACAACTTCCGTCAATGACCGGTAAGTTATTTTACTGCTGTTTCTTTTGGGACCTTTCTTGTCAGATTTCGCTCCATGATAGAAGTTGTGCTTATCATGTTCAAGAACTAGTTTTGTAGCACTTTATTTTACTATCGCATTCTTTGTAAGAGTTTGAAACGAGTGACCTCTCTTCATAGAAACTCTAACAGAGACTGTAGCAAACAAGTTTTTCAATAACTGCAGTTCTAAAACAAGACTTCTTCAGAGATTAGTTGTGATGAAGTTAAGTCTAAAAATTTTAAGAACAAAGTGCTCGTAGCTCGTGCCTACTGGAAATTTTCCACAAAGAGATGAAAAGTGCACAGGGTGAAATGGATACTCGCTGGCGGAAAAGAAGAGCATCTCTAGACGGCATGCAAACGCTTGAAAATGACTGATAATGATAAGCACCAGACTGCCATTATTTAGCAGTTAGAATGCTATGCATAAATGATTTCATTAGTTTTGACTTCACGATTTTTAATTATAGTTTTCCTGGATGGTTAGAATCTTTACAGTTTTGTACATGTCCTTGCTTAAAAGTTCATAATTGATGTTGTTCTTGTTGTTGCACACTCACAATGATGTTATAGGAAGGTTTAATTATTTTATAATCACGACTTCAATGGGATACGGATGCCCACCATCACTGACTAGGGGAGATGTCCTGAGAATCATACCACGACTGATCAGTCTACTGCTGTAGAACCTGGACTAATATTGACTAACTTTGTTTGGTTTTAGGTGAAAGTTTTAAGTTTATGGTACAACTTCTTCCAATGTTATTGATGTTGGATTTATGTGTAGCATTTTCAAGAGAACATTCTAACCATGAGTCCATCTTCTCATTGACTACTTTGGATATTGCAATTCTAATTGAGTACCCATGGTTGTGTTTTGATGGGAAAAAGGTAAGACACATTAATGACAAATGCCCTACAAAGATCTCATTTCCAAACATTTTTCTCAAAAAATCCCTACTTCTTAAGAAAAGATCAGAATACTAATTTCCCAACCAAATATTATCCAAAGGTCACCAACATGCCTGGACTTACACCACGAATAAAGAGGATGTGGCATATTGCTTGACAAGGCAGTGGTCTTTATTGACATAGCCTTGTTTTTAAAGAACGATATATTATTACAAGTAAATCTAGTATCCATATCTCTTTCCTTCTCTACTTGGCATCTTAGATATACCTGATAACTCATTTATCTTAGAGCTATCCAATGCCTGCTGTTTAGTAAAAAATATTGCCTTTATGGCTGACGCTTTGTTTGCATAACTCCATCCGCCCATTGCTGAACACCTTGTCACTGTTTCCTGTCTTTGCCTGCTGGGAAGGAGTGGGACCTTCTGCTCTGCATCAACATCTGTCCTGTTTTAAAGTCATATGCATTTAGCACATTTTGGCAATTGTTCGACGTTTGTCACTCATTTCAGTTGTTATCCTTCTAAATGATTACCTAAGGTTCAACTTGCAGTCTTATTTTGCAAGGTTGGGGATAAGCTATCTGGTGTTATTTTTGATGCCATAATCTATTCTGCTTTTGAATTTTTTCCCAATAGCGTGGTAGAGAGCGAGTAGTGAATAACAGAGTTCCCCGAATGTATGATAAAGACGAACAGCAATAATGGCGAGAAGAGAGACAAGAGGGAAGAAAACAGAATGACATGATCGAAAAATGAAGAAGCATTCTACATATACATGTCTCGATGCATTTTACAACAGGGAGAAAACAGAATGGCATTATCCAAAATACCAAAACAATGAAAAAAGGGGTGTTGCATGTTATGCAGGTTTTATCGATATGAACAGTGCCTTATTCTTTTCTGTTATTTGGTGCAATCCTTTGCACATCTTAATAAATGGAGCAATGTTAATATTGACCAAAAAAATTATTTCCTGGTTTGTCTCAGCATTTGCATTTCATTGACTGATCGATTGATTGGTCTTCATAGGAGCTATAAATGACATTTAATTTAAAAGTTCTGTATACAAACATCCGTTATTTTAGCAAATAGCATGTGTAATCGAGGTGGTGAGAGGAAAACATATTAAAAAGAAATGAGGACGTAGATGTTCAACAATACTGGGGGGAACATTGCTCCAATGACACAAGCAGATGGAATTGGAGCTATATATATTGATTGATAATACTACCAGTTCACCAATATATAATTATTGCAAATTATCCGATGTAAATAGGCTTTAAATTGGTGCTTAGGAAATACTCTGAAACTAGGTGGAATAATGCTCCAAATGCTTGTGTCAAATCTGTAAGATGAATATTTTAAATGATTTGATTTGGAATATTTATTTGCTTTTAAAAACTATCGATCAGTCTCTGAAAAACCTGGAATTGTAGCTACTCCTCATACATAATAGCACAAACTAATTTGCAATATTTCCAGTTAAGTGGAATGATATACTTTTTATACAGTGTATAATATTATTATTGCCTGGTTTGCCTTAGTATTTAAAGTTCATTGTTGGATTGCTTGGTCTTCATAGAAGTTACAACATCAATTACAGTTCCCTATACAGAAAAAACAACATATTTGGCCATTTCTTGGAGTAAATTACCGGCTTTAGGAAGAAACTACATTTGTGCCATATGTTATGTCACTTGCTTTGATGTCTCAGCAGGGGTTTGCTCCTCATCAATTTCAGTCAATTTTGTCTATTCCCCTGGGACTGTTATGACGACTGAAGTGTTCACATTTTCCCAGAAGGCCCTCGTTTTTCCTCTGGAGTTGAGCAATGTGAGAGATGTTAAATTGTCTCAAGTCAATAATTGGATGCCATTTTGTCCACTTATGTTTTGATCCATTCAAGTTATATTTTCCTTTGTTTTGGAGGGCGAAGAAAAATGTATGATACTCCTTTCTAAGAACGAAGGACAATAACACTTAAACCACGAAAAAGAATTTCAGTAAAACATGTAAACTTCTGTCAACATTGAGGTGGAAATATGATAATACTTGACGTTGTGTTCTGTTTCACGCGTGTGAGAACATCTACGAGACCAAGCCGGTGGCAAACATGAAGTTATATTCCTCATGTAAACACGAAAAGGCTTTTTGAGAGCCTGATTAAAACCTCGTCAGTTTCTAAAATAACGACATAATAACATTGGAAGAGCATTTAGACTCCGCTTGGCGAAGAAAATTATCTCAGGGTGTCATACAAGCCATGGAAACATAAACAAGATACACGATAAAGTCACATGTTTTAATATTGTCAAGATTTCCGACCAAACATCGTCACTAAGAGACCTAAAAAAATTACAATGCAATCCTGTACGCCTTAACATTAGTGAATCTTTTAACTTTCAGTTTAGCTTACGAGCCGCAAGACAACAGACTGAAACAGCAAAAACTAAAAACCTACGGAGTGATGCACTCACAAGGTTGCCAGTTCAATTCTGCTCTAAACCGTTTCTTTCATTTTCCGTTTTTCTTTTTCTTCACTGGAATGCAAGACCAATATGAGTTTCGGGTTTTTGGAGGAAGGATCCAACTGAAAAAAAAAATATTTCTTTGCAAAATAAGGTGACTTTCAGAACTTCTTTCTTATTTTCAGTTTGGTGTAGTTTAAGCAATGTATTTCCTGTTCATAGACGCATTTATTTTTTTGTCAGCGCACGAAACTTTCATAGAAGCTAAAGAAGTCATCAGTGGTTTTTCAGCTCATGGAGTAAGTGCGTAACCAGCAGAGAGACGATGGCCTTAATAGAGAAGATTGTGTGCCAGCTGTATGTACCAATGATGGTGTACGGTGAAAGAGCTGATATGGTGATTATTTCGAATGAAGCAAGCGCACTCAGACTCAAAGGCTACCACCAACCCAAGCCGCACTAAGTCAAGCAATCTTAAGAGCTCACTATCAACTTCTTGTGTGGAATAAAGACGAAGTTGCAAATCCCACCCTTCAATCCCCAGAATACTGTGGCTGGACAGCAGATAAAAATGAATGGATGCCTGTCATGACGAAACTACGTTTACTACCCGCTCCAGACGCAATTACTTACCTTGTAAAGTGCAAATGCACCAAGGCGAGATGCTCAACAAAATGCTGCCAATGTAGAAAAGCTTGACTAAACTGCACCGATTTATGTAGTTGTTCAGGCAGTGGGAAACTTTGGGAAAATATGTATGACAACGACGGTGATGATGACAATGGTTACGATGATGATGATGGTAATGATGATGACGATGAAACAAGGGTTTTGCGTGATCCGTGAATTGACCGGTAAACGGAGAGTGAATCGGGGAACCTCATGAAACACAGTCGTGATTAGTGGATTATCAGCCTAGTCCCTAGGCGTTCTCGGCGCGGTCAATCCTGGACTCTACCGTGAGCTGTGACGTCACCGAGAGATACTCGCCGAGAACGCCTAGCCAATACTGCCAGATCAAATATGGCGGCCCTTTTGTCAGGTTACTGCAACGTCGGCCGAAAGTAGCTGAAAATCCGTCTTTTTAACAGGAAGAGTTTCTATCTGCATGCCACAGCGAAAAACAAAGTTTCGGTTTCGTAAAAAAGGATCCGCGAGACCAAGTTTTGTTCAACTTAAGTGGACTTTCACGCGCAGCAACAGGTACCAGACGATGAACTTCTTTCTTGAATTTGTGCCAATGAATCTCTGCACGATGGAGGAGCTGAGGTTACGGACTGTCGTCAAAACAGGAAGCAAGGCAAACGTGTATATTGTCAACATATGCTTCATTACGGCATTTCTGGGCATTTTCAAGCACTTGCTAATGCTTTAAAACGACGCATAAAAAGTGTCTCTCCAGAAAAAAAAAAATTAATAAATAAACACAAAAAGTAGGTGTTGCGGGTTTTGATTCACTTCGTAATGTATGTATATATATTTTTTTACTTAAGTGACGGTTTCCAGCAGAAAAACAGCACATCTTTCTTACATTTCTTACGAAATACAGATATTAGGGGCCCAGATGGTGTCTCGATACCGCACTTAAATTTTTGACTGTAGTGAATTAAGCTTTAAGTTTATGTTAGGTAAAGAAAAAACTCGATTTTCGGTGTTTTAGCATTAATGATATAAAAGCTACTGAGTAAACCCTACTGGTATGGTTATTGAACTGTTGTGTGCCTATAGAGCTACTGTTGACAAACAAACCCCAGTTTAGGAAAAACAGATATCACAATGTAAAACACTTATAAAATACTTTATTTGGAATTGCATCTTTGAATTAAAAGAAGAAGAGGAAGAAGAAGAAGACAGAGAACAACAACAAAAACATCAACAAGAACAAGAAGAAGAATGTGAAGCATTTAGCTGGCGTTATTTTTAAATTTCAGCTTGTGCTTAAAGACATGATTCATCAGTACTTATTTTTCCTTGTCAACCCCATATTGCAATGTCACCGTAATTGCCGCCACTATACGTACTGTTGCCAGGGGAGAGGTACTTCATAGTCTCTTATTACAAGTACTCACAAGGAGCCCCTCCAAAAAATATTAAGGCGGCTGAAAAATGAAGTTCATATCGTTATTAGACTGAATGTCAATAAAATACCTGACACGCACAAAAGAGCTGCATTTAATTTATGATTAGTGATCTGGGTGAACATTATCACTTCTCGTGAATTCTAATAAAAAGATTTTTTTAAATTCAATCTAAAATAGTGAGATTTTTCCTACATTTTGTTTGTTGTTTACGCAATTGAAGCTTATTATTTGGCGGAATCAAACACTTACACCGGCTGGTTTTGTTTATAATTATCTTACAATATAGTTATTTTTAGTGATCTCATATTTAAAGCCCCAAATAGAAACAAATACTTTAAGTTAAGCCTTCAATGAACGAGAACTCAAGGATTTTTTTTTAATTCCTTTTAATAAATCTACATGTAAATAGTCTATATGTTACATCACTAACTTTCTTTTTTTCACAATGATAATTAAAACTTCCTTCGAATGGTTCAGCAAAGTCGCCACAAATAACGGGCAATACAGTTAGTATATTGATTCATAGTCTAACGTGATGACTTAGCAACTTAGAGTTAAGTGAAACGAATTAAAAAGACTAATATTTGCAACGTAATATACATTTCTTCTATTCATGGTGATATATTGAGAAAAAATTATCTCACCAGTGCAAAAAAAAAAAAAATAATAATAATAAAGTTTTGTCATTTGAAATTATTATAATGTCGCAACTACACTGTCGGTACCAACTAGTGAGTAATATTAGCAGCGTTTTTCTTTGTTATGCTCTGCTTACTTCAATTTTTCATGCATGTTGAATCTTTGAATTTAAAGTGGCTTTAGTTCTAGTACCCACTTACCCACTTAATTTTTCCTTCTCAAAATGTAACGTTTCCTTGGAAAATTACTGGCTTGTGGTTTTCTGAATATGATATTGAACCATTGACGAGATCTATAAAATGTGCGAACAACACCCCTTTAACACTAGTCTGTCTGTTTTCATCGCCTTTGACATTGGTTTCATGAAACAGTAGTTGTGAAAATCCAAAGAAAGTCAAAATCTAATAACTTAATGGGAGCTGAGACCAGTTATTCTTATTGATATGAGGACACGGTATGAAGACGTGCAAATCACTTAATCCAATTCGCGCACCATACATTTCATCCAGTCCATCAATTAAATATAAAATTGAAGTTTTAGTCATTGTGAGTTTTCAATGAAACAAAGCAGTTTTTGAACCCAGTTATTGTCTTTCCCTTTACATTTTCTCACAGGCTCGTTCTGTTAAACTAAAATAAATCATTATAACATCTGCAATTAAATTATGCTTCTTGCAACGTCAAGGTTGATATAGCCTAACATTTATTAACTTCCAAGAAAACTATCAAACTGCCGAAATATCTTTCTACTCATATCATGTTATTAAACTCTATAAAACAATATGTAATTATTTGGTCAACCAGCTTCTTGCAAATTTTAACTGGCCGCTACCGTTTCGACTTAAGTTACGCATCTTTACTAAATAAAATACGTTTCAATAACTATAATACTTAGTAAACAGGAAGGATGTATCATGTTGTTCACTTATTCATGTCTTAATTGCCGGAACAAACAAAGTTCTGTTGAACTTTATAAGCGACAGAATAAGGCTTGTTTACAGGATTAATGATACTCGATATAAATTCCCAAACATCTAAAACCACAATTTATACGCCACATGAAAATATATCATCTTTTATACTCTACGTGCACTGGAAGCAGGTGAAACACAACTTGTAAATACGTGTGTTGTGCCGTTCGCAATAGGCACAAATGTCTTGAAGCAGCATCCATACTAAAATATGAACCCTTAAACAGCTGCATCACTGTTCGCAGCATTTGAATCATGAAGATATTTTATGTAACGCTTCCAAACACCTGTAGCCGTAATAAAAGACGAAAAAATTGTGAAGAATCAAGATGGCGGTCTCAAAGTGCCCTTGTTCGACCTTTACCAATGCCATGTTTATTGGTTCCTAAGCATCAACTCATGGTACCTTCAACCTTATTGGCTCTTGCAACAAACATCCCAACATACAAAGATACAAAGATACACACGCTCACCACTGACATATGAGCTATTTCTTTTTTCAAAATGGCTCAATAAGGAGCTAAAAAAATGTGGTTGGCAACATTTGAATATGCAATTACTTGTATAGATAATCAGCTTTTGACCAGTATCTAGTCCCTCATTGGAGGCGATTCCTTTGATGAGGCCTTTCCTTTCAATGTTTTAACATTTGAAATAAATCATATATCTAATGACCTTAAAATTACGCAGCCACTAGAAAAATTAATTGCACAAGGAAACGTGTGCTCATTTTACAGTTACCCCTGTTGAGGGCGCCATCAATGTGGCTTATTGAGACACATATAACAGTTCATAATACCTTAAAAAAGACTTCAGTTAAAGCAAAAAAAGTGAAGACTTTAAGAGCCGTCGTCAAATGACCCTTTTTCAGTGTTCGAGCTTCTGACTCAGGTGCATCTTAATAATAGTATTCATTATATATATTAAGTAAGCTACGGCAAAGAAATTGTTTCAATAGAAATGATGATCATGGTGAATATACAGAGTCATAATTGTGATGATCAAACCAGACACTTTCGTTCAAGTTTAAATGGATTTATTTTTATTTTAATACAGCAATGGACTGTTTCATTGTTATTGAATTAATTTCTGAACTAATTTATTGCCTTATAAGTTATAATATTTGGACATAAGAGTTCGTAAGCTTGTTTGTTTTCTGGACATCTGCCTCGTGGAAACTTAGTTGTCGTTGGCAGTCTCGTCTCCATAATAACAACGACGAAGGCAGAGGCGTACGCAGGTTCGTCGCCTTCTTAGACCCCACTTGCCCACTCTTCTGCTGAAACATTTTCGTACGACTTTCCTGCAGCGACGGCGAGGGCGACGTCTGCGACCAATCCCTGAAAGTGACAGAGCAATAACTATTAGATGTAGTAAAGACATTTTCAGCCCAAAGGGAGTGTCAGGTGACTCTCAGCTAACGTGAAAATTGTGGGGATAGCGGTATAAGAGGATGCCTCCTCTGTTCAATCACAAAACAAACAGGAAGAAAACTGGAGTACGCTGTTCGAAGGAAATTGCTCTTCATGAAAGATACATGTTGGAAGCTGGCTAATAAGAAAATAACGATTTGAAGGAATTGTTTGCTTTTGAAGCTTCAATTCTAAAGTATGATCATGACTGACAAGGGCAACATCATTTGGAGAACCTAGACTTTTATTGCGAACAAAGTGGAAGAATGGTGGACATTAGTTTCCTATTCCCCATCTCAGTGACACTAGAACATCATCGCTCCGATACATTTCTGACATTAATGATCAGATCCGCCGTATTCTTCGAAACTTGTAAGTATTTTCAATCTATAGTTTTTTTAGAGTACCCGAAACAGTTTTGTGCAAGACCCAAGAGGATCTCATACTCCAAAGGCCCAAAAATGAGCAGATTCTCAAAGAAACACGCACAGTCAAACATTGACTGGAACGAAGAGAGCCAAGTCACTTCCCTAACGAGAAAACAGTTAAGGCTGTGCCTGTAGTAGCCCCTTCATCAAGTCCATAGAGGGAAATAGGGACAAGTTGCTCACCTCCTGAGTTATTTCTGCACTGGTCATGACTCAGAAATCAAAGGAAGTGATGAAAATGACTCAGAGCGTCAATCCAGTGATTCATAGAAAGATTCAGATGGCGATACGCATTCGAACTGTTCTGACTGTTTTTAGGTAATGTTTTTGTATTTGGATACTTGCCTTTGTAAACTTTGCCTCCTTTACCCATTGGGTCTTCAAAATCTTCTATAGCCACAAAATGTAAAAATAATAAAAGTTAAATAAATGATATCTGGTATCTGGTATAAGGTGAGTATACCATTTGATTACCTACATTTGTATCAATATCATGGGTAACGAATTAATTAGGTTTGAAATCGTGAGGTTATGTTTATCATGGTTCGATCGAGAACTCCACTTCTCCAGTTTAGAGTCGTCAAAGTACCTGTTAGAATCCTTCTTGATGTACTCTTTCTTGTGTTTAGGTTTTTTAAAGTGTCTGTTAATGTCATGCCATATTCATTCATAAAATTTCCGAACTTCGTCGTCATCTTAGGGCTGAGAAGTACGAAGGCTGCTATGGCAGTTTTGCAATTTCATACGTGATTCGTCACTTAATTACAGATATTAATAAACAGATAAGGGGAAATATATATACATAAAGAAAGTGAAAGATCGATAACTGAAGTTAGAAAAAAAGAAAATGAAGTAATGTCATAAAATAATTTATAGTTGTAAAAACTGTCTCACCAGTGCCCTCAAACTCTACAACTTCATCTTCTGCGTTGTTCACTTCAGTTTCAGATCCAGTCTCATCATAGTAAGGCCTAGTGCGGCGACGGCGGCGTCTCAGGCAGACACAAACCCGTCGACGACAACTCTTGATGTAAAAACATTTTCGGCGACAAAGACGACGACGACCTGGAAGCGAAAATTATTGATAATAGCGTCAGTGGACTGTTTTATAGTTTTCATAAATGTAGACCTCTATGCAGTATTCTGAAGCACAACCAATTTCACAAGACACCCCATCGTGTTTTTGGTATATTTCACTTGGGATCTCTGTAAGATTATAATCATTTTTAAACTGTACGTAATGAGATTAGTTATTCCAAGGATTAGTGACGCCTTGCAAATTGTTCACCAAATTCGTCTGAAGAAATGACATCCATACCTTCTTAGGCACCGAAAACAATCTCAACGGTGTCTACGAGGCTCAAATTTAAAGAGGGGTTGGAGAGGATGAGGTAGAAAAGAAGGAATCAAGGTAGCAACAACCAAAAATAAAATGTCGTTGATATTTAATTGTTCTGTTTGCTTTCAGAATTTTTAAGTCTAGACTGTTACTCACCTTTTCCAATCGGATCTTCAAGATCTATGGATTTTAAAGAATTATCAATAAATCAATAACAAGGTGATGAAGATGTGTTCAAACTTTATCTTAAATTTAAAATAAACAAAAGTGAAGATAGATTTTCCTGACACATAAACTTCGTTGAGGCTTTCCTCAATATATCTTCAGACCTTATAGACGCCATTTATCAGGTAAATATAAAGACATGTTTACATTTGTATGTTATTTTATTTTTATTTTATTTGTTTTAAAATAAAACACGAGTCGCTTAACGCAACGTCGTTCAAAAATGCAACATCATCGAGTGACTAACCATTTTCTTCTTGCATTTCATCGCTGTCTTCATCTTCCCCGACATCGTCTTCCGCTATTTCAGTGTCCTCTTCATCTTCGACGTCCTCTCCGTCTTCTGAAGTTTATTTATTTTTTTTTTAGGTCAGAGCTAGCATTCAAAATCGGTGCTTTTCTAAAATCGAAACTCTCACGCCAGGAGCTCAAACCATAATGTAAGAAAAAGAAAATAAAGCTCTATTTCTTCTTCTTCTTCTTCTTCTTCTTCTTCTTCTTCTTCTTCTTCTTCTTATTATTATTATTATTATTTTTGCCCGTGCTTCGTCGTCCATACATTCGTACAGACTTTCCTAGACGGGGGAAAGGAGCAAGGGCAGGGGTTGTTTCGATAGACAGCCTCATTTATAGCGCGATAATTTCATTTTAGTTTATACATACTAGATAATCTTGGTGTTTAACACAATCTCATTGGCTCGCTACCTCGGGCTAATCAACAATATTAATCTCCTAGCGAGTGGATAACGTGTGAGCTTGGTGTTTGCCCAATATAATTTTTGTACAGAACGATCATTCAAAAGTCGATCAAATCCTAGGGTTGATGTTTGGCTTCATGCATCTTCTTAGACTTAGGTCTGTTCATTGATTTTGTAAGACATTCATGTGAACAAGTAAAATTACATACCTGTGAGTTCCGGGCTCCGTACGTCTGCGTTCATGCAAAAGACAAGAAAAAAAAACTTGGTCAAGCGGAATTTTGCTGTGAGGTATGCACATATACATACTTAGAGATGAAAACGAATTATCAAGGGCTCGCTGCTAATTCTTTAAAGTGATTGAATTGCTATTGTTTTGATGCGAACATGGTATGTGATTGTTATCATGTATAGCATCACAAAGCAACAACGAAAGGACGAAAACCAAACTACGTAGCATCAAAAACCAGGGCAAGAGCAAGAGTTTTTTTGCATAAAATTTTTCATCGTATAAAGCTTAAAAGTACAAAGCAGACATAGAAAAAAAAATAAAAATGATAAAGATAACTTATATTCGTTTACCATTGTCCGCTGCTTGTTGGAGTGCCGGTGCTTAAAAATAAATAAATAATAAAGAAGAAAATCAAAGCATGAACGGGAAAAAAAGTCTTAACGTTGAAAAAAAAAGTAAATTCGTGGACACGCTTTTCTTTGCGATAAATTATCGTTGTTGTTTCAAATTTTTTTGTATTAAACATTGTGGATACAATAAACGCGCTATAATTAAACAGAGGGAAAAACTATTTTAAAAAGAGTTTATTTACCTTCGACATCTGTCAGTAAATCTTGTGACGAAAATGCAACACAGGCCACGAAAAAGAAGGCGACGAACAGCAAACACTTGACATCCATTCTTGTGGAAACAGCTGAGAGATCTGAAGGTATGGCCAAAGGGGTACTGGTCGCACATTTTATAGACCACGTTAGTGGTTCTAATATCACATTTACAAAAGAAAAAAAAAATCAAAAGCAATTACATCTCTTGCGTAACGGAGGGAAAACGTCATTTTGAGAAGAAAGCAACCGTTCATCAAGTATATGGTTTCAAGAGCGATAGCTTTTAAGATTGTATAAAAACGGAATTTGCAAATAAAAAAAAAAAACTGGGCTTTTCTTAAGTTATAAGTTAATAGAGATGACATCATTGATATCTTTCAATCATAAAATAATAAAATAGTCACTTCCCAGGTGATTTTGTTTTATCATTGACGACATAACCTAATGTAGCTTTCTTTATTGCTCTAAAGACAACATTGTTTCCGGAAGTAGTAACCACATGAGCAGATAATCTGAACTATGGTTATAGGTAAATATTGGTAATATTGGTCAATTTAATGTAATTTCTCTTAAAATATTTCAAGTACCTCTGTTGAATTTTAAATAAAAAATGTATTAAACTATTCATACAGAAAAACGTTACTTATACTAAGCATTTTGGATTTGTAACGGTCTAAATAAAGCAGGACCCATTTTCGGTTAAGGGCTACTACTTTAGGGTTGGAGTGGGAATTTGAAAAAATGAAATACTATAAATGAAGTAAAAATTAAGAAGTGAATACAACAAGTAAGGTTATTGTATCCAGATTCCTGCTGTATCAGTCATCGACGTCATTCAAAGCAAAGAAAAGCAATATCCAATTATAATATACAGTTATATTACACACTTACAATTCATTTACAATATACATTGATAATCCCTAACTCCTTTTTCAACGATGACGTTTGGCAGTTTAAGAGAACTTTGTCAATGAATGGACTCATTGGCAAGACTAAAAAAGCTAGGTTCATGTACTAAGCCATTGCATTTAAAAGATCTCCAGAGACGTCCTTGTTACATACACCAAAACTATTAAGATTTTTTTTTAACTGATCATATACTTGATAAATTATAAAACGGAGGACAAAAGTATTGTAAAACCATACATTACTAGTTAAATGATTAATATTACGTTTAACTTATTGATTTAAAAAGTCAATATTACAATTATCTTGTTAGTACTAAATACGTCTTTTGAAAAACAGTTAAAAAAAAAAATCTTGAATGGGTAAATGCTATCGAATATACAACGACGAAACATAGGTCAATGATTCACTTAAAAATAGCTGTGGCGCGCATAAGCATTGCGTGACTTGCTTCCCTAATTGAATAATTTTCTCTTCTGGTTAAAAATATAACTTTGTTTCAGGAAGAAAAGGATATTTCATCGTCATCATTGTTACAAATATAGTTCACAACAGTAAAGTTAAAGTACTTTACTTAGTCACTTTGAAGTGCCCTCCCACTTGAGGCGATTTTCAAGATGCTTCGTCATGTTTCGCATCTTGAAAGGGGTTAATATATTAAAGTTGCCATTTTGTTCTTCCCTATTCAAACACGGCGTTTTGGTGCTTCTGGCTCCCAACTAAATAAGTTTAAAATATTTTATGATATGGTCTTTAACATTACACAGGGTAACGATTAACACAATTCATCATTTAATTATAGTTCGACTATAATATGTTATATGTTATCGGATATTGTATGTGACTGCAATTTTGTCGTATTTGGTTGTTATACTTGCACCTTTCTTTTAGTTTCTCCGTTGCGACTGAAACTTTTTCTTAGAGTAAATAAACGGATAAAAAAAGATATAATGATTCTAGAGGAAAGGGCTTCCTGAAACCGGGGAAGGGGTGAGGGACCTAAAAACCACTATACGGTCATTAAAATTACACAGAATAATATACTAATCATTTTTAAAAATTTAAAAATGAGAAAAAAAAAATGGAAGAACTGAAAACTAAGAGGGGCCAAATCACCCAGCACAGAAAATTCCCGCTGCACGCGAGAAAGACCTCTGGTACCCAGGGTATATCTTTCTCCTTCGTTTTATAATTTATCTCTAAAAAAAAATTCTTAATAGTTTTGGTTTATGTAGCAAGGACGTCTCCGGAGATCTTTTAAACGCGATGTCTTAGTACATAAACCTAGCTTTTTTTTTGCTTGCTAATGAGTCCTTTCATTGACATTAAAAAGTATTTATGGATTAAATTTGTATATTGTAAATGAATTGTAAGTGTATAACACAACTGTATATTGTAATTCTATATTGCTTTTCTTTGCTTTGAATTTCCGTCGATGGATGAGACAGCAGGAATCTGGATGCAATAACATTAATTGTTGCATTCACTTCTTAATTTTTACCTCATTTATAATATTTTGCTTTTCAAATTCCCACTCCAACTTCAAAATAGTAGCGGGAGTTCCTTCTTTTATTTAGACCGTTACAAATCCAAAATGGTTAGTACGCATCACGTTTTTCTGCAAGACTAGTTTCATCCATTTTTTTTAATTCAATAGAGCTACTTGGAATAACTAAGAGAAATTACATTAAATTGACCAATATTACCGATATTATAACCATGTTATCTTTACCTCAATGAATAAAGTTGCATTTGTGTTGTCGTTCCTAAAAACAAAATCACCTAAAAAAGTAACTATTTTATTGTTTTATGATTGAAATATATCAATGATGTCCTATCTATTAACTTATAAGTTAACATAAGCCCAGTTTTTTTTCTTTGCATATTTCGTTTTTTATAGTTCTGTACAATTTTAAATTAAAGCTATCGCTCTTGAAACCATATACTTGATATGCTTTCCTCTCAAAATGACGTTCGCATCAAAACAATAATAGCAATACAATCACTTTAAAGAATTAGCAGCGAGCCCTTAAGAATTCGTTTTCATCTCTAACTATGTAAATGTGCATACCTCACGGCAAAATTCCGCTTGACCAAGTTTTTTTTTCTTGTCTTTTGCATGAAGTAGACGTACGGATCCCGGAACTCACAGGTATGTAATTTTACTTGTTCACATGAATTTCTTACAAAATCAATGAACAGACCTAAGTCTAAGAAGATGCATGAAGCCAAACATCAACCCTAGGATTTGATCGACTTTTGAACTATCGTTCTGTACAAAAATTATATTAAACAAACACCAAGCTCACGCATTATCCACTCACTAGGAGGTTAATATTGTTGATTAGCCCGAGGTAGCGAGCCAATGAGGTTGCGTTAAACACCAAGATTTACCTAGTATGTATAAACTAAAATGAAATTATCGCACTATAAATGAGGCTGTCTATCGGAACAACCCCTCCCCTTGCTCCTTTCCCCCTCTAGGAAAGTCTGTACGAATGTATGGACGACGAAACACGGGCAAAAAAAAATAATAATAAGGAATAGAGCTTTTCATTTCTTACAATATGGATTGAGCTCCTGACGTGAGAGTTTCGATTTTAGAAAAGCACCGATATTGAATGCTAGTTCTGACCTTAAAAAAAAAAAAAAAATTAAACTTCAGAAGACGGAGAGGACGTCGAAGATGAAGAGGACACTAAAATAGCGGAAGACGATATCGGGGAAGATGAAGACAGCGATGAAATGCAAGAAGAAAATGATTAGTCACTCGATGATGTTGCATTTTTGAACGGGGTTGCGATAAGCGACTCCTGTTTTATTTAAAAAAATTAAATAAAAATAAATTAAAATACAAAATGTATACATTTCTTTATCTTTACCTGATAAATGGCGTCTAAAAGGTCTGAAGATATATTGAGGAAAGCCTCAACGAAGTTTATGTCTCAGGAAAATCTATCTTCACTTTTGTTTATTTTAAATGTAAGATAAATTTTGAACACATGTTCATCATCTTGTTATTGATTTATTGATAATTTTTAAAATCCCTAGATCTTGAAGATCCAATTGGAAAAGGTGAGTGTCAGTCTAGACTTAAAAATTCCGAAAACAAAAAGAAAAATTAAATATCAACGACATTTTATTTTTGGTTGTTGCTACCTTGATTCCTTTTCTTTTCTACCTCATCCTCTCCCACCCCTCTTTAAATTTGAACCTCGTAAACGACGTTGAGATTGGTTTCAGTGCCTAAAAAGGTATGGATGTCATTTCTTCAGAGGTTCTTCGCGAATTTGGTGAACAATTTGCAAGGCGTCACTAATCCTTGGTATAACTCATCTCATTACGTACAGTTTAAAAATGATTATAATCTTATAGTGATCCTAAGTGAAATATACCAAACTCTTGAAAACACGATGGGGTGTGTCGTGAAATTGGTTGTACTTGAGAATACTGCATAAAGGTCTACATTTATGAAAACTATAAAACAGTCCACTGACGCTATTATCAGGTCAGTGGTTCATTCACATTTTAATAGCAATTAATTTTCGCTTCCAGGTCGTCGTCGTCGTTGTCGCCGAAAATGTTTTTACATCAAGAGTTGTCTTCGACGGGTTTGTGTCTGCCTGAGACGCCGCCGTCGCCGCACTAGGCCTTCCTATGACGAGACTGGATCTGAAACTGAAGTGAACAACGCAGAAGATGAAGTTGAAGAGTTTGAGGGCACTGGTGAGACAGTTTTTGCAACTATAAATTATTTTATGACATTTATTACTTCATTTTCTTTTTTCCTAACTTCAGTTATCGATCTTTCACTTTCTTTATGTATATATATTTCTCCTTATCTGTTTATTAATATCCGTGGGTGACGAAACACGTATGAAATTGCAAAACGGCCATTACAACCTTCGTACGTCTCAGTGCTAAGATGACGACGAAGTTTTGAAATTTTATGAATGAATATGGCATGGCATTAACAGACACTTTTAAAAAGCCTAAACACAAGAAAGACTACATCAAGAAGGATTCTAAGAGGTACTTTGACGACTCTTAACTGGAGAAGTGGGGTTCTCGATCGAACCAGGTTTAAAATCGTGGGGTTATGTTTATCATATTTCGTTACCCATGATATTGATACAAATTTAGGTAATCAAATGGTATACTCACCTTTTACAGATATCATTTGTTTGTTTAAATTTATTTTTGCATTTTGTGGCTGCAGAAGATTATGAAGACCCAATAGGTAAAGGAGGCAAAGTTTACAAAGGTAAGTGTCCAAATACAAAAACATTACCTCAAAACAGTCAGAACGGTCCGATTGCGTATCGTCATCTGAATCGTCCAATGAATCACTGGATTTACGCTCTGAGTCATTTTCATCACTTTCTTTGATTTCCGAGTCATGACCAGTACAAAAATAACTCAGGAGGCGAACATTTTTTCCCTCTTTCCCTCTACTGACTTGATGAAGGGGCTACTACAGGCACAGTCTTAACTGTTTAATCGTTAGCGAACTGACTTGGTTCCCTTCGTTCCAGTCAATGTTTGACTGTGTGTGTTTCTTTGAGAAGCTGCTCATTTTTGGGCCTTTGGAGCAGGAGATCCTCCTGGGTCTTGCACAAATTCTTTCGGGTACTCTAAAAAAACTACAGCTTAAAGAAAACTTACAAGCTTCGAAGAATACCGCGGAACTGATCATTAATGTCAGAAATGCATCAGAGCGATGATGTTCTAGTGTCACTGAGATGGGGAATAGGAAACTAATGTCCACCATTTTCCCACTCAATAAAACTCTAGGTTCTCCAAATGATGGTGCCCTTGTCACTTATGATCATACTTTACACTTGAAGCTTCAAAAGCAAAGAATTCCTTCAAATCGTTATTTTCTTATTGGCCAGCTTCCAACATGTATCTTTCATGAAGAGTAATGTCCTTCGAACAGCGTACTCCAGTTTTCTTCCTGTTTGTTTTGTGATTGAACAGAGGAGGCATCCTCTTATACCGCTATCTCCACAATTTTCACGTTAGCTGAGAGACACCGGACACTCCCTTTGGGCTGAAAATGTCTTTACTACATCTAATAGTTATTGCTCTGTCACTTTCAGGGATTGGTCGCAGACGTCGCCCTCGCCGTCGCTGCAGGAAAGTCGTACGGAAATGTTTCAGCAGAAGAGTGGGCAAGTGGGGTCTAAAAAGGCGACGAGCCTGCGTACGCCTATGTCTTCGTCGTTGTTTTTATGGAGACGAGACTGACAACGACAACTAAGGACCACGTTAAGGTCGGGAAACCGTACAGGCGGTGGATAGACCTGTAGGTGGCAGACAAGGGCAGTCGAGCCTAGGAGTATACATGGAATAATTATAATTATAGACTTACCTGTAGTTCTAAGAAGCGCTTGCAAGGGAATCGGTATTAGAATTGCATAAGTCAAGTGAACTCGCAGTTATATAGGTTAAGGAATGAACGTGGTATTTAGAGAGAATAAAAATCGCCTTATCTGTGCTGAAAGTAAATAAAACAATCAATAAAAACAATCATGAGCGACTACAGTTGTTCTTCTTGTCATTTGCTAAAGGCAATAATCCAAGCAAGGAGAAATTCAATCCAGTCCAGTTCTTTCTCAATATTTGAGCGTGGAGGCCAAACGAGTTCCTCATTAACATAAATGCTAATCTTGCCAATTTCTTAAGTTATCTTTCGTAGCCCGACAAAAATATTGTACATTTCTGTCTCAGCCCGGAGAAGGGTGATTGATCTAGCCAAATAAAACGAGAATACAATACAATATTAGACGATGCAGAGTCTGTGAATTGTATTAACTTTGTCCCATCTCAGACCTTAACGTGATACGCTTCGGGAAACTTTTCTCAAGGTGACCAATAACGAAATGTAAACTGCTAAACGACACCGAAACCAGCTTTAGGCACGCACTGATTTCAAATTACTGTCACTTGTGTTAGACAGAGAATTGTGGATAGGGGCGGTAAAGCACCCTCTACGGAAGAATGTTGTTTTTTCTTTGTCTGTGTGGGGGTGGGGGGGGGGGGGGAGGGGTTAGCGATTCGTGTAGAAGTGGCTGTAGAGCGAATTTCGGGATTAACGGCGATGATTCTGGTCTCGTTTAGTTCAGTAACTAGATAATGCGGTTCACATCGAAGGATATCACCTGGTACAAATTTCCAGCCACCCATGTCTTTACTCGGCACTTCATGCCTCTCTAGGAAAGCTTTCCTTTCCGAATGCATCGCCCTTCGGGCGACGTTCGTTCCCACCAAGTATTGGATGATATTTTACAAGATTTGTAACAGCGTCGCATAACGGTTTGATCGGCATACCTCATTTTTCGTTTCTACGACAATCATTCTCAGCCTGTCTATTTTGTCGGCATTTACTTTATTTGCTATTTTGGACAATGGAAAGTTACTTTGTAAGCGCAGATTCAAAATTCAAATTCCGCGTTTACTTTGGCTAAGTATGTCAACGAAGATATTAAAGAGGTATTGCTCTTGGTCTGAATGATATACGGATAAATATATATTGTGACTCTTAAACGGAAATAAAATTATCAGGAGGCAATACTACAGGAAAATTTAGGCCTTATCAGAGTATCTCATGCGGATAGAAGAAGCGTTTTGAGAATTCATGCATGCGATCGATCGAGGTATCTCGAACATTAGTTGCATTGTTTCTTCACAAGAAGACTGCAAAGAGAGTTGAAAATACGACTTGTAGAGGAGTGTCTTTTTTTACAAACTTTGAGTTGTTTAACAGCATCACTTTAAGAACTAATTGCCTTTGTATTATGTTAATGAAGTTTTAATACGTTTGAGAGGGAGCACAGTAACTTCTTATTCTTTAAGAAATTTGCCTTTTAACAAAATTTTTTAGAGTAGCTTGCTTCATTACTCGCATTCGAATTATTATTCTATAGTCGTGTTTAGAAGCTAAGGCCGCATTAGGCCAGCTGAGAAAACCTTTTTAAAAGAAGCAAACATCGTTTTACCATTGGGTCAAATGCCACAGTTTGTAATTCGTTTGATTGATGTATAGTCTTTCTGGTCGTTAGGGAGCATTTCCTATTATGCATAATGGTTGCTTTTTATGAGTGAAAATTGTTTGGATAACCACGTTACATTAAAAAAAAAAAAATGGTATTAAGGAGCTTTTCATTTAGTGATATTCACAAATTAACTCTCTTAAACTTCTAAATAAGACGCCCATAGTAGTACTACGTGATCAATTACAATTGAACCAAAAGAACTGACAATAACAATTATAATTATTTTTAATCGGTTCACCGAATGTACTATGTACAATCCTCCATTTCGCCGTGTTCCCTACCACTTTCCTTCCAACCATATATTTATCTGACGCCGAACAACATGAAACTGACCAATTTGGTGTGTAGAAAGTCAGCAATTGCGAACGCCGAAAACCACCATGCAACCGCACCTATTAGACGCTGGGCACTGAGTATCAGAGAGCATTTAAAACCTGTCCCTACCGAAAGTTGCCAGTCAGTCCTAGAAACCAATTTAATAAAATAATGTTCTGAAGCACGCTGTATTTTTTTGTTTGGTGTCTTAAACGGACTGCGTTTCACGGGTTCTACATTTTAAATAGGTGTATTTTATAAGCCGCCTAACCAATTTAAAACAATTGCTAAACCTTGTTTTCAATGCGCAGCCTCTTTGACGCACCCTTGGCTCAAAAATCAAAGTACAGTTGCATAAGCAAGGGAAGAAGAAGGAAAAGAAGAGGAAGAAGAAGAAGACAGAGAACAACAACAAAAACATCAACAAGAACAAGAAGAAGAATGTGAAGAATTTAGCTGGCGTTATTTTTAAATTTCAGCTTGTACTTAAAGACATGATTCATCAGTACTTATTTTTCCTTGTCAACCCCATATTGCAATGTCACCGTAATTGCCGCCACTATACGTACTGTTGCCAGGGAAGAGGTACTTCATAGTCTCTTATTACAAGTACTCACAAGGAGCCCCTCCAAAAAATATTAAGGAGGCTGAAAAATGAAGCTCATATCGTTATTACACTGAATGTCAATAAAATACCTGACACGCACAAAAGAGCTGCATTATGATTAGTGATCTGGGTGAACATTATCACTTCTCGTGAATTCTAATAAAAAGATTTTTTTAAATTAAATCTAAAATAGTGAGATTTTTCCTACATTTTGTTTGTTGTTTACGCAATTGAAGCTTATTTATTTGGCGGAATCAAACACTTACACCGGCTGGTTTTGTTTATAATTATCTTACAATATAGTTATTTTTAGTGATCTCATATTTAAAGCCCACAGTAGAAACAAATACTTTAAGTTAAGCCTTCAATGAACGAGAACTCAAGGATTTTTTTTAAAATTCCTTTTAATAAATCTAAATAGTCTATACGTTACATCACTAACTTTCTTTTTTTCACAATGATAATTAAAACTTCCTTCGAATGGTTCAGCCAAGTCGCCACAAATAACGGCCAATACAGTTAGTATATTGATTCATAGTCTAATGTGATGACTTAGCAACTTAGAGTTAAGTGAAACGAATTAAAAAGACTAATATTTGCAACGTAATATACATTTCTTCTATTCATGGTGATGTATTGAGAAGAACTTAGTATTTCACCAGTGCAAAAAAAATAAAAATAAAAAAATAATAATAATGATAAAGTTTTGTCATTTGAAATTATTACAATGTCGCAACTACACTGTCGGTATACCAACTAGTGAGTAATATTAGTAGCGTTTTTCTTTGTTATGCTCTGCTTATTTCAATTTTTCATGCATGTTGAATCTTTGAATTTAAAGTGGCTTTTGGTCTAGTACCCACTTACCCACTTAATTTTTCCTTCTCAAAATGTAACCTTTCCTTGGAAAATTACAGGCCTGTGGTTTTCTGAATATGATATTGAACCATTAACGAGATCTATAAAATGTGCGAACAGCACCCCTTTAACACTAGTCTGTCTGTTTTCATCGCCTCTGATATTGGTTTCATGAAATAGTAGTTGTGAGAATCCAAAGAAAGTCGAGATCTAATAACTTAATGGGAGCTGAGACCAGTTATTCTTATTGATATGAGGACACAGTATGAAGACGTGCAAATCACTCAATCCAATTCGCGCACCATACATTTCATCCAATCCATCAATTAAATATAAAATAGAAGTTTTATTCATTGTGAGTTTTCAATGAAACAAAGCAGTTTTGAACCCAGATTATTGTCTTTCCCTTTACATTTTCTCACAGGCTCGTTCTGTTAAACTAATAAAATCCAAAAGGTTTAAAACCTTTTACAAACAAAATGTCCGTTTTTATTGCTTCTGACTTACCTATTTCAAGTAATCACAATCACAATCACAATAAACTTAATAATAATAATAATAATAAGAAGAAGAAGAAGAAGAAGGAGGAGGAGGAGGAGAAGGAAAAGCAGAAGCAGAAGGAGAAGGAATTCGAGTTATCAGACCGTAATCTAGTAAACAGAATTATAAAAAAAATAGCTCATGCACACAATTTGCACGTGAAGATGTTTGACTTTGGCCCTTTTACAATTCATACGTAAAAAAACGTAAATTGTTCACTAGAAAATTTTTTTCAAACGATTTAAAAAAAATCAGCTCGGCTTCATTATAACATCTGCAATTAAATCATGCTTCTTGCAACGTCAAGGTTGATATAGCCTAACATTTATTAACTTTCAAGAAAATTATCAAACTGCCGAAATATCTTTCTACTCATATCACGTTATTAAACTCTATAAAACAATATGTAATTATTTGGTCAACCAGCTTCTTCCAAATTTTAACTGGCCACTACCGTTTCGACTTAAGTTACGCATCTTTACTCAATAAAATACGTTTCAATAGCTATAATACTTAATAAACAGGAAGGATGTATCATGTTGTTCACTTATTCATGTCTTAATTGCCGGAACAAACAAAGGTTTGTTGAACTTTATAAGCGAGAGAATAAGGCTTGTTTACAGGATTAATAATACTCGATATAAATTCCAAAAAAATAAGCTGCCTTTCAAACATCTAAAACCACAATTTATACGCCGCATGAAAATATGTCATCTTTTATACTCTACGTGCACTGGAAGCAGGTGAAACACAACTTGTAAATACGTGTGTTCTGCTGTTCGCAATAGGCACATTTAATGTCTTTAAGCAGCATCCATACTAAAATATGAACCCTTAAACAGCTGCATCACTGTTCGCAGCATTTGAATCATGAAGATATTTTATGTAACGCTTCCAAACACCTGTAGCCGTAATAAAAGACGAAAAAATTGTGAAGAATCAAGATGGCGGTCTCAAAGTGCCCTTGTTCGACCTTTACCAATGCCATGTTTAAATAGATGCCAAGATCTCATTGGTTCCTAAGCATCAATTCATAGTACCTTCAACTTTATTGGCTCTTGCAACAAACATCCCAACATACAAAGATACAAAGATACATACGCTCACCACTGACATATCAGCTATTTTTTTTTTTTTCAAAATGGCTCAATAAGGAGCTAAAAAATTGTGGTTGGCAACATTTGAATATGCAATTACTTGTATAGATAATCAGCTTTTGACCAGTATCTAGTCCCTCATTGGAGGCGATTCCTTTGATGAGGCCTTTCCTTTCAATGTTTTAACATTTGAAATAAATCATATATCTAATGGCCTTAAAATTACGCAGCCACTAGAAAAATTAATTGCACAAGGAAAAGTGTGCTCATTTTACAGTTACCCCTGTTGAGGGCGCCATCAATGTGGCTTATTGAGACACATATAACAATTAATAATACCTTAAAAAAAGACTTCAGTTGAAGCAAAAAAAGTGAAGACTTTAAGAGCCGTTGTCAAATCACCCTTTTTCAGAGTGTTCGAGCTTCTGACTCAGGTGCATCATGGTGAATATACAGAGTCATAATGATGATGATCAAACCAGACACTTTCGTTTAAGTTTAAATGGATTTATTTTTATTTTAATACAGAAATGGACTGTTTCATTGTTATTGAATTAATTTCTAAACTAATTTTATAGCCTTATAAGTAGCTATATTTGGACATAAGAGTTCGTAAGGTTGTTTGTTTTCTAGACGTCTGCCTCGTGGAAACTTATCGGGGTGACCTTTATTTACTTAATGCACCGTAACAAGGGTTCACTTAGTTGTCGTTGGCAGTCTCGTCTCCATAAAAACAACGACGAAGGCAGAGGCGTACGCAGGTTCGTCGCCTTTTTAGACCCAACTTGCCCACTCTTCTAATGAAACATTTTCGTAAGACTTTCCTGCAGCGACGGCGAGGGCGACGTCTGCGACCAATCCCTGTAAGTGACAGAGCAATAACTATTAGATGTAGTAAAGACATTTTCAGCCCAAAGGAAGTGTCAGGTGAGTCTCAGTTAACGTGAAAATTGTGGGGATAGAGGTATAAGAGGATGCCTCCTCTGTTTAATCACAAAACAAACAGGAAGCAAACTGGAGTACGCTGTTCAAAGGACATTGCTCTTCATGAAAGATACATGTTGGGAGCTTGCTAACACGAAAATAACGATTTGAAGGAATTCTTTGCTTTTGAAGCTTCAAGTCTAAAGTATGATCATAAGTGACAAGGGTACCATCACTTGGAGTACCTAGAGTTTTATTGCGAACGCTCCTGAGAGTCTTGCAAAGTGGAAGAATTCTTCCATTCGAATGGTGGACATTAGTTTCCTATTCCCCATCTCAGTGACAGTAGAACATCATCGTTCCGATACATTTCTGACATTAATGATCAGATCCGCCGTATTCTTCGAAGCTTGTAAGATTTTTTCAATCTATAGTTTTTTTAGAGTACCCGAAACAGTTTTGTGCAAGACCCAAGAGGATCTCTTACTCCAAAGGCCCAAAAAAGAGCACCTTCTTAAAGAAACACACACAGCCAAACATTGGCTGGAACGAAGAGAACCAAGTCAGTTCGCTAACGAGAAAACAGTCAAGACTTTGCCTGTAGTAGCCCCTTCATCAAGTCAGTAGAGGGAAAGAGGGACAAGTTTTTCGCCTCCTGAGTTATTTCTGTACTGGTCATGACTCGGAAATCAAAGAAAGTGATGAAAATGACTCAGAGCGTCAATCCAGTGATTCAGAGAAAGATTCAGATGGCGATACGCAATTGGACTGTTCTGACTGTTTTGAGGTAATGTTTTTGTATTTGGATACTTACCTTTGTAAACTTTGCTTCCTTTACCTATTGGGTCTTCAAAATCTTCTGCAGCCACAAAATGTAAAAATAAAGTTAGATAAATAAATGATATCTGGTATCTGGTATAAGGTGAGTATACAATTTGATTACCTACATTTGTATCAATATCATGGGTAACGAATTAATTAATTAATCAGGTTTGAAATCGTGAGGTTATGTTTATCATGGTTCGATCGAGAACTCCACTTCTCCAGTTAAGAGTCGTCAAAGTACCTGTTAGAATCCTTCTTGATGTACTCTTTCTTGTGTTTAGGTTTTTTTAATAGTGTCTGTAACTGCCATGCCATATTCATTCATAAAATTTCAGAACTTCGTCGTCATCTTAGCACTGAGAAGTACGAAGGTTGCTATGGCAGTTTTGCAATTTCACTTGGTACGAGATTTGTCACTTACAGATATTAATAAACAGATAAGGGGAAATATATATACATAAAGAAAGTGATAGATCGATAACTGAAGCTAGGAAATAAAGAAAATGAAGTAATGTCATAAAATAAGTTATAGTTGTAAAAACTGTCTCACCAGTGCCCTCAAACTCTTCAACTTCATCTTCTGCGTTGTTCACTTCAGTTTTAGATCCCGTCTCGTCATAGTAAGGCCTAGTGCGGCGACGGCGGCGTCTCAAGCAGACACAAACCCGTCGACGACAACTCTTGATGTAAAAACATTTTCGGCGACAACGACGACGACGACGACCTGGAAGCGAAAATTATTTTCCCATTAAAATGTAAATGTACCACTGACCTGATAATAGCGTCAGTAAGACTGTGTTATAGTTTTCATAAATGTAGACCTTTATGCAGTATTCTCAAGTACAAGCAATTTCACGACACACCCATCGTTTTTTCAAGATTTTGGTATATTTCACTTAGGATCTCTGTAAGATTATAATCATTTATAAACTGTACGTAATGAGATGAGTTATACCAAGGATTAGAGACGCCTTGCAAATTGTTCACCAAATTCGCGAAGAACCTCTGAAGAAATGACATCCATACCTTTTTGGGCACTGAAACCAATCTCAACGGTCGTTTACGAGGCTCAAATTTAAAGAGGGATGGGAGAGGAAAAGGTAGAAAAGAAGGAATCAAGGTAACAACAACCAAAAATAAAATGTCGTTGACTTTTAATTTTTCTTTTTGTTTTCGGAATTTTTAAGTCTAGACTGACACTTACCTTTTCCAATTGGATCTTCAAGATCTAGGGATTTTAAAAAAAATTATAAATAAATAAATCAATATCAAGGTGATGAACATGTGTAAAAAAAATTATGTTAAAGTTAAAATAAACAAAAGTGAAGATAGATTTTCCTGACACATAAACTTCGGTAAAGATTTCCTCAATGTATCTTCAGACCTTTTAGACGCTATTTATCAGGTAAAGATAAAGACATATGTACATTTTGTATTTTATTTTATTTTTATTTTATTTTTTTAACAAAACACCAATCGATTATCGCTACCTCGTTCATTATTGTTTCAAAAATGCAACATCATCGAGTGACTAACCATTTCCTTCTTGCACTTCATCGCTGTCTACATCTTCCCCGACATCGTCTTCCGCTATTTCAGTGTCCTCTTCATCTTCGACGTCCTCTCCGTCTTCTGAAGTTTATTTTTTTAAAGGTCAGAACTAAAAATTTATCTTAAAGTTAAAATAAGCAAAAGTGAAGATAGATTTTCCTGACACACAAACTTCGGTGAAGATTTCCTCAATATATCTTCAGACCTTTTAGACGCCATTTATCAGGTAAAGATAAAGAAATGTATACATTTTCTGTTTTATGTTATTTTTATTTAATTTTTTTAAATAAAACACGAGTCGCTTATCGCAACCCCGTTCAAAAATGCAACATCATCGAGTGACTAACCATTTTCATCTTGCATTTCATCGCTGTCTTCATCTTCCCCGATATCGTCTTCCGCTATTTCAGTGTCCTCTTCATCTTCGACGTCCTCTCCGTCTTCTGAAGTTTATTTTTTTTAAGGTCAGAACTAGCATTCAATATCGGTGCTCTCTAAAATCGAAACTCTCACGCCAGGAGCTCAATCAATATTGTAAGAAATGAAAAGCTCTATTCCTTATTATTATTTATTTTTTGCCCGTGTTTCGTCGTCCATACTTTCCTAGACGGAGAAAAGGAGCAAGGGGAGGGGTTGTTCCGATAGACAACCTCATTTATAGCGCGATAATTTCATTTTAGTTTATACATACTAGGTAATCTTGGTGTTTAACGCAACCTCATTGGCTGGCTACCTCGGGCTAATCAACAATATCAACCTCCTAGCGAGTGGATAAAATGTGAGCTTGGTGTTTGTCCAATATAATTTTTGTACAGAACGATCATTCAAAAGTCGATCAAATCCTAGGGTTGATGTTTGGCTTCATGCACCTTCTTAGACTTAGGTCTGTTCATTGATTTTGTAAGAAATTCATGTGAACAAGTAAAATTACATACCTGTTTGTTCCGGGCTCCGTACGTCTACGTTCATGCAAAAGACAAGAAAAAAAACTTGGTTAAGCGGAATTTTGCTGTGAGGTATGCCACATATACATAGTTAGAGATGAAAACGAATTATCAAGGGCTCCGCTGCTAATTAGTTAAAGTGACTGAATTACTATAATTATTGTTTAGATGCGAACATGGTGGTATGTGATTGTTATCATGTATAGCATCACAAAGCAACAACGAAAAGACGAAAACCAAACTACGTAGCATCAAAAACCAGGGCAAGAGCAAGAGTCTTTTTTTGTATAAAAGTTATTATCGCATAAAGCTTTAAAAGTACAAAGGAGACATAGAAAAAATGAACATGATAAAGATAACTTATATTCGTTTACCATTGTCCGCTGCTTGTCGGAGTGCCGGTGCTTAAAAATAAAGAAATAGTAAGGAAGAAAATCAAAGCATCAACGGGAAAAAAAGTCTTAACATTGATACAAAATAAAAGTAAATTCGTGGACATGCTTTTCTTTGCGACAAATTGTTGTCGTTGTTTCAAATTTTTTGTATTAAACATTGTGTATGCAATAAAAACCCTGTAATTAAAAAAGAGAAAAACAACTATTTTAAAAAGAGTTGATTTACCTTCGACATCTGTCAGTAAATCTTGTGACGAAAATGCAACACAGGCCACGAAAAAGAAGGCGGCGAACAGCAAACACTTGACATCCATTCTTGTGGGAACAGCTCAGAGGCCTTAAGGTATGGCCAAAGGGGTACTGGTCGCACATTTTATAGACCACGTAAGTGGTTCTAATATCACATTTAAAAAAGGAAAAAAAACAACTCAAAAGCAAATACATCTCTTGCGTAACGGAGGGAAAACGTCATTTTGAGAAGAAAGCAACCGTTCATCAAGTATATGGTTTCAAGAGCGATAGCTTTTAAAATTGTATAAAAACGGAATATGCAAGGAAAAAAACTGGGCTTATGTTAAGTTATAAGTTAATAGCTATGACATCATTGATATCTTTTAATCATAAAATAATAAAATAGTCATTTTCCAGGTGATTTTTTTTTTTTTTTATCATTGACGACATAACCTATGTTACCTCCTTCATTGCTCTAAAGACAACATTGTTTTCGGAAGTAGTAACCACAACAGCAGATAATCTGAACTATGGTTATATAGGTAAATATTGGTAATATTGGTCAATTTAATGTAATTTCTCTTAAATATTTCAAGTACCTCTGTTGAATTTTAAATAAAAAATGTATTAAACTATTCATGCAGAAAAACGTCATATATACTAAGCATTTTGGATTTGTACCGGTCTAAATAAAGCAGGACAAATTTTCGCTTAAGGGCTACTATTTTGGGGTTGGAGTGGAATTTGAAAAAAATGAAATACTATAAATTAAGTAAAAAGTAAGAAGTGAATATAACAAGTAAGGTTATTGTATCCAGATTCCTGCTGTATCAGTCATCGACGGAAATTCAAAGCAAAGAAAAGCAATATCCAATTATAATATACAGTTATATTACACACTTACAATTCATTTACAATATACATTGATAATCCATAACTCCTTTTTCAACGATGACGTTTGGCAGTTTAAGAGAGCTTTGTCAATGAATGGACTCATTGGCAAGAAAAAAAAAGCTAGGTTCATGTACTAAGCCAGTGCATTTAAAAGATCTCCAGAGACGTCTTGCTACATACACCAAAACTATTAAGATTTTTTTTTTAATTGATCATATACTTGATAAATTATAAAACGAAGGACAAAGGTATTGTAAAACCATACATTATTAGTTAAATGAATTAATATTACGTTATTGATTTAAAAAGTCAATATTACAATTATCTTGCTAGTGCTAAATACGTCTTTTGAAAAACAGTAACAGAAAATCTTGAATGGGTAAATGCTATCGAACATACAACGACGAAACATAGGTCAATGATTCACTTAAAAAATAGCTGTGGCGCGCATAAGCATTGCGTGACTTGCTTCCCTAATTGAATAATTTTCTCTTCTGGTTAAAAATATAACTTTGTCTCAGGGAGAAAAGGATATTTCATCGTCATCATTGTTACAAATATAGTCCACAACAGCAAAGTTAAAGTACTTTACTTAGTCATTTTGAAGTACCCTCCCACTTGAGGCGATTTTCAAGATGCTTCGTCATGTTTCGCATCTTGAAAGGGGTTAATTTATTAAAGTTACCATTTTATTCTTCCCTATTGAAACAGGGCGTTTTGGGGCTTCTGGCTCCCAACTAAATAAGTTTAAAATATTTTATGATATGGTCTTTAACATTACACAGGGTAACGATTAACACAATTCATCATTTAATTATAATTCGACTATAATATGTTATATGTTATCGGATATTGTATGTGACTGCAATTTTGTCGTATTTGGTCCAGTTGTTATACTTGCACCTTTCTTTTAGTTTCTCCTCTGCGACTGAAACTTTTTTTTAGAGTAAATAAACGGATACAAAAAGATATTATTAATGATTCTAGGGGAAAGGGCTTCCTGCAACCGGGGAAGGGGGAAGGGACCTCAAAACCACTATACGGTCATTAAAATTACACAGAATAATATACTAATCATTTTTAAAAATGCGAAAAAAAAAAAAAAAAAAAAAAAAAATGGAAGAACTGAAAACTAAGAGGGGCCAAATCACCCTGCACAGAAAATTCCCGCTGCACGCGAGAAAGACCTCTGGTACCCAGGGTATATCTTTCTCCTTCGTTTTATAATTTATCTAATATATCATGAATGAAAAAAAAAATCTTAATAGTTTTGGTTTATGTATCAAGGACGTCTCCGGAGATCTTTTAAACGCGATGTCTTAGTACATAAACCTAGCTTTTTTTGCTTGCCAATGAGTCCTTTCATTGACATTGAAAAGTATTTATGGATTAAATTTGTATATTGTAAATGAATTGTAAGTGTATAACACAACTGTATATTGTAATTGTATATTGCTTTTCTTTGCTTTGAATTTCCGTCGATGGATGAGACAGCAGGAATCTGGATGCAGTAACATTAATTGTTGCATTCACTTCTTAATTTTTACCTCATTTATAATATTTTGTTTTTCAAATTCCTACTCCAACTCCAAAATAGTAGCGGGAGTTCCTTCCGTTTTATTTAGACCGCTACAAATCCAAAATGGTTAGTATGCAGCATGTTTTTCTGCAAGACTAGTTTCATCCATTTTTTTTTTAATTCAATAGAGCTACTTGGAATAACTAAGAGAAATTACATTAAATTGACCAATATTACCGATATTATAACCATGTTATCTTTACCTCAATGAATAAAGTTACATTTGTGTTTTCGTTGCTTAAAAAAAAATCACCTAAAAAAGTGACTATTGTATTGTTTTATGATTGAAATATATAAATGATGTCATATCTATTAACTTATAACTTAACATAAGCCCAGTTTTTTTTTCTTTGCATATTTCGTTTTTTATAGTTCTGTACAATTTTAAAAGCTATCGCTCTTTAAACCATATGCTTGATGAACGGTTGCTTTCCTCTAAAAAGGACGTTTTCCCTCGATCCGTTACGCAAAAGATGTATTTGCTTTAAATTTGTGTTTTTTTTTTGTAAATGTGATATTAGAACCACTAACGTGGTCTATAAAAAGTGCGACCAGTACCCCCTTTGCCCTACCTTCAGGTCTCTGAGCTGTCCCCACAAGAATGGAAGTCAAGTGTTTGCTGTTCGCTGCCTTCTTTCTCCTGGCCTGTGTTGCCTTTTCTTCACAAGATGAACTGACAGATGTGGAAGGTAAATCCAAAATCAACCTTTTTTTTTTAATTTCTCTGATTAATTACAGTGCTTTTATTGTATCCATAATGTTTAATACAAAAAAAAAAAAAAAAAAAAAAAAAAAAATTGAAACAACAACAACAATTTATCGCAAAGAAAAGCGCGGTCACGAATTTACCTTTATTTTGCATCAACGTTAATATTTTTTTCCCGTTCATGGTTTGATTTTCTTCTTTATTATTTATTTTTAAGCACGAGCACTCCAACAAGCATCGGACAACGGTAAGCGAAAATAAGTTATCCTTATCAGTTTTATTTTTTCTATTTCTGCTTTGTACTTAAAGCTGTATGCGATGAAAATTTTTATACAAAAAGAGCTCTTGCTTTTGCCCTGGTTTTTGATGCTACGTAGTTTGGTTTCCGTCCTTTGTTGCTGCTTTGTGATGCTATAATATCAATCACATACCACCATGTTCGCATCAAAATAATAGCAATTCAATCGCTTTAGCTAATTAGCAGCGACCCCCTTTTTTTTATCTTTTGCATGAACGTAGACGCACGGAGCCCGGAACTCACAAGTATGTAATGTTGACTTGTTCACATGAATTTCTGACAAAATTTAAGCTAAAAACCCTAACCCTAAGTCTAAGAAGATGCATGAGGCCAAACATCAACCCTAGGATTTGATCGACTTTTGAACGATCGTCCTGTACAAAAAAAAATATATTGGACAAACACCATGCTCACACATTATTCCACTCGGTATACGAGGTTAATACTGTTGATTAGCCCGAAATAGCGAGGTTGTCTACCCCTCCCATTGCTCATTGCTCCTTCCCCCCCCCCCCCCCCCTTCTAGGAAAGTCTGTACGAATGTATGGACGACGAAACACGGGCAAAAAAAAGAAATAATAAATAAAGCTTTTCCATCTCTTACAACATGGATTGAGCTCCTCGCGTGACAGTTTCGATTTTAGAAAAGCACCGATATTGAATGCTAGTTCTGACCTAAAAAAATAAACTTTAGAGGACGGAGAGGACGTCGAAAATGAAGACGACACTGAAATAGCGGAAGACGATGTCGGGGAAGATGAAGACAGCGATGAAATGCAAGAAGAAAACGGTTAGTCACTCGATGATGTTGCATTTTTGAAACAATAATGAACGAGGTAGCGATAATCGACTCGTCTTTTATTAAAAAAAAAAATAAAAATAAAATAAAATACAAAATGTATACATGATAAATAGCGTCTAAAAGGTGTGAAGATATATTGAGGAAAGCTTCAACGAAGTTTATGTGTCAGGAAAATCTATCTTGTTCACTTCTGTTTATTTTAACTTTAAGATAAATTTTTAACACATGTTCATCACCTTGATATTGATTTATTGATTTATTTTTAATTTTCAAAATCCCTAGATCTTGAAGACCCAATAGGAAAAGGTAAGGGTCAGTCTAGACTTGAAAATTCTGAAAACAAAAAGAAAAATTAAAAGTCAACGACATTTTATTTTTGGTTGTTGTTACCTTGATTCCTTCTTTTCTACCTTTTCCTCTCCCATCCCTCTTTAAATTTGAGCCTCGTAGACGACCGTTGAGATTGGTTTCAGTTCCTAAAAAGGTATGGATGTCATTTCTTCAGAGGTTCTATGCGAATTTGGTGAACAATTTGCAAGGCGTCACTAATCCTTGGTATAACTCATCTCATTACGTACAGTTTATAAATGATTATAATCTTACAGAGATCCCAAGTGAAATATACCAAAATCTTGAAAACACGATGGGGTGTGTCGTGAAATTGGTTGTACTTGAGAATACGCTCTTCTCACGTATGGTAATACACCTAATTCCAAAATGGCGGCTGCCCCAGACGATCTGGGTCGAGTAGCATGAGAGCGAGGCATCGAGGGCCACAACTCCAATGTTTTCATTTGGTAATCGCTCGCGATAGCCAAAATATGCCTCAAGACTGTTGTGTTCCTGGGTGTACCAAAAAGGTTTACGAAGAGGATGGCGTTAAAATATCTTACCACAAGTTCCCTGAAGACAAAGAGCTTTTTTTAAAATGGATAGCTGCAATACGGAGAGATATTGGCAAAGAATTTAGAGTGACCGAACATACCGGGTTGCTCAAGGCATTTTAAATCGAGAGATTATGTCACATCACTTGCGGGACGTAAAAGGACCTTAAAAACGACGACAGTGCCGTCTGTATTTTTTTGGAAGGAAGGATCACCGGTAAAGAGGAAGTCCCCCAAGAAAAGAAGTCCTGTTAAGCGAAAAAACTTAGCGAGGGAATCGGAAACAACTACCGCGAATGCGGTAAATGCAGATACCAGTTCCACGTGCGATCGTGTGACAGCTGTTGTGTATAGTGAATCTGCCGATCTTCTCCCATCAGCTAACGTAAACAAGCAATTAGCCGAGGAACAAATCTCAGTAGAAGAATTACAAGGCACTATTCGTGACAAAAACATGGAGATCGAACGACAGAAAAAAGAAATCGTCGAAATTACAACTTCGCTTGCCAACTTGAAATTGGAGCTGGAGGAATGGACATGTCGTAATGCTGCATTGCAGGCAAGAGTATTTAGTGTACAAAGATTCTTGCAGTCAGATAAAGATATGAATTTTTATACTGGATTCCCAGACAGATCTGTTTTTGAAGTGGTTTTTGAATATTTGGAGCCTGGAAAGGAAGGTGAAAACATAAATTCTTGGCATTCAATTGAGGACTCCACAGTGCATACAAATCAAAATTGTGAAGAGAACATTCCAAAGTAGGGGAGACCAAGATTATTAGACCCAAAGGAGGAATTTTTCTTAACTATTTGCCGACTTAGGCAAGGATTTAAGGAAGAACATTTGAGTCATCTTTATAATATATCACAGACAACTGTCAGTCGAATAATAATATCTTGGATTAATTTTATGTTTTTGAAGTTCAGCAGAATCCCAGTGTGGCAATCAAGGGCCAAAATTGACAAACACATGCCTGCTGACTTTAAAGCAAAGTATCCCTCAGCAAGGGTAATCATCGACTGTACTGAGATTCAGTGTCAGATGCCAAGGAGTCTTCGCCTGAACAGTGAACTTTTCAGTTCATATAAAAATCATACGACACTGAAAGGATTGATTGGAATCTCACCTGGCGGTGCCATAACCTTTGTCAGCCAGTTGTATACTGGCCACATTTCCGACAGAGAGATCGTAACACGTTCAGGGTTTCTGATTTTGCCATTTGAAAGAGGGGATTCAGTTATGGCCGATAAGGGATTCACTATAGAGGATCTTCTTCCTCTTGGGGTCTCCCAAAATATTCCACCCTTTTTGGGAAATAAGGGGCAAATGAGTCCAGAGGAAGTTGCCCTAACCCAAACAATTGCCTCCCTTCGCATTCATGTGGAAAGGGCAATTAATAAACTGAAAAACTTCCACATTTGGGACAGTGTGGTGCCATTCACCCTTTTTGGTGTTGTAAATCAAATTTGGGGAGTCTGTGCAATGTTATGCAATTTTCAGAACCGTATCATCAGTACTTGAAGTTGACGTCTTGACTAATTCATTTTTAGAGGAGACACTTTTTTAGTTGCATGTGATAAGTTGTACAACTCACAAGTTATTTGTTAAAGAACAGATTTATATTACTACTACAGGAAGATGTGAAAATTCCTTATTGTTCTTTGTTCTAACAAAATTCTCCACACCCCTACATGGAAGGTTTCTGGTTTGAACCCCCCACCCCTCTGGAAATTGCAGTTTGGTCCCATAGTTTGTCTTTTGCCTCCTTCCCCCCCCCCCCCCCCCCCACCCCTCCTCCAAAGAATTTCCATTGACCTTCCATGGGGTAGGTATGGATATATTTTTTTTATTTAAACCCTTGCCCCTGCCTCGATTGGTTGTTATTACTAGCAGCGAAGCAAGCAATTTTGCAACAATATTAAATAACCAAAATAAAGTTCAAGTTATCTTCTGTACCCACACATGGTGTTTTCAATAACTGTACAAATGATTGATTTTTTACAAAGCAGCTACAGGAAGAAAGTACTTGAAATAAATAGCCTTGGCTTTTTGTAGTCCTGTGGGCAATGAATGATGCTCACTGTTTCGATACTTCTTTCCTGAGTCTTTCACATGTTTTTCTATTTCTGCCCGGGTAAACATCGGGCTTTGGGAGAGCGATGTGCCCCAACCGTTCAAGGGAAAAGCTACGTTCTTGCTGTTATCACTGACTGCGGTGTTTTCCAGCGGAGCCAAGTTTAAGTTGGTGGATTCAGCTCCCCGGTCTTTAGGCGAAAGTCGATTTATTTTACGCCTTGTGTAGATGGAATTGTCATCTGGGTCGACGGAAGATGTGCAATACCTGCTTTCAGGTAGTCGTTGACTCTGTAAAACAACGAATGCAATAAGATGCAAAGCCATAGCGACCACAGATCGATCGAAGCAACTGTCTCACCGTTTGCAAAGTTTTGCTTTGGTTGATAATCCTTTACAGTTATCGTCGCGACATTTCAACCAAAACTTTAACTCAGGATTCTTCAATTCACTTGGATCTCTTCCATTTAATGAGCTTCCAGGGATATCGTCTTCAGTGAAGAACGAAGGACCGTAAACAAGAGTTTTGCCAAGAGACGCCATCTTCAGATCTGGCCCTCGATGCCTCGCTTTCATGCTACTAGTTCCAGGTCATCCCCAGCAACCGCCATTTTGGAATTAGGCGTATATGCCCGTCCAACCTCGTTTACGAGTAAAAATTCTTTTGAAATTCAAATACGAAAACATCGTCTGATTAGCATTTCAAAAGAACTTATACTCAAAAACGAGGTCGGACGGGCATATTACCATAGATGAGAAGAGCGCATACTGCATAAAGGTCTACATTTATGAAAACTTTAATACAGTCTTACTGACGCTATTATCAGGTCAGTGGTACATTTACATTTTAAGGGCAAAATAATTTTCGCTTCCAGGTCGTCGTCGTCGTTGTCGCCGAAAATGTTTTTACATCAAGAGTTGTCGTCGACGGGTTTGTGTCTGCCTGAGACGCCGCCGTCGCCGCACTAGGCCTTACTATGACGAGACTGGATCTGAAACTGAAGTGAACAACGCAAAAGATGAAGTTGAAGAGTTTGAGGGCACTGGTGAGACAGTTTTTACAACTATAAATTATTTTATGACATTACTTCATTTTCTTTTTCCTAGCTTCAGTTATCGATCTTTCACTTTCTTTATGTATATATATTTTCCCTTATCTGTTTATTAATATCTGTAAGTGACAAATCACGTACCAAGTGAAATTGCAAAACTGCCATAGCAACCTTCGTACTTCTCAGTGCTAAGATGACGACAAAGTTCTGAAATTTTATGAATGAATATGGCATGGCAGTTACAAACACTATTAAAAAAGACCTAAACACAAGAAAGAGTACATCAAGAAGGATTCTAACAGGTACTTTAACGATTCTTAACTGGAGAAGTGGAGTTCTCGATCGAACCATGATAAACATAACCTCACGATTTCAAACCTAATTAATTAATTAATTCGTTACCCATGATATTGATACAAATGTAGGTAATCAAATGGTATACTCACCTTATACCAGATACCAGATATCATTTATTTATCTAACTTTATTTTTGCATTTTGTGGCTGCAGAAGATTTTGAAGACCCAATAGGTAAAGGGAGTAAAGTTTACAAAGGTAAGTATCCAAATACAAAAACATTACCTCAAAACAGTCAGAACAGTCCGATTGCGTATCGCCATCTGAATCGTCCTATGAATCACTGGATTGACGCTCTGAGTCATTTTCATAACTCCCTTTGATTTCTGAGTCATGACCAGTACAGAAATAACTCAGGAGGCGAACAACTTGTCCCTCTTTCCCTATACTGTCTTGATGAAGGGGCTACTACAGACACAGCCTTAACTGTTTAATCGTTAGCGAACTGACTTGGTTCTCTTCGTTCCAGCCAATGTTTGGCTTTGTGTGTTTCTTTAAGAAGCTGCTCATTTTTTCACAAAACTGTTTCGGGTACCCTAAACAACTATAGATTGAAAAAAAAAAAAAAACTTACAAGCTCCGAAGAATACGGCGGATCTGATCATTAATGTCAGAAATGCATCGGAGCGATGATGTTCTAGCGTCACTGAGATACGGAATAGGAAACTAATGTCCACCATTCTTCCTCTTTGCAAGACTCTCAGGAGCGTTCGCAATAAAACTCTAGGTACTCCAGGTGATGGTGCCCTTGTCAGCCAGCTTCCAACATGTATCTTTCATGAAGAGCAATGTCCTTTGAACAGCGTACTCCAGTTTGCTTCCTGTTTGTTTTGTGATTGAACAGAGGAGGCATCCTCTTATACCGCTATCCCCACAATTTTTACGTTAGCTGAAAGTCACCTGACACTCCCTTTGGGCTGAAAATGTCTTTACTACATCTAATAGCTATTGCTCTGTCACTTTCAGGGATTGGTCGCAGACGTCGCCGTCGCCGTCGCTGCAGGAAAGTCGTACGAAAATGTTTCACCAGAAGAGTGGGAAAGCTGGGTCTAAAAAGGCGACGAACCTGCGTACGCCTCTGCCTTCGTCGTTGTTTTTATGGAGACGAGACTGCCAACGATAACTAAGTGAGCCCTTGTTACTGTGCATTAAGTCATTGGAAACAAAAACTAACAAATAATAATAAAGCTCATTGATTTTCATCAAGCCATTTGAGTATGCGAATCCTTTTAGTTTAAATTCATCCGGGAGGAAAGAATCAACGATAATACCTCAGTGTTACCATTATGCAGAAGTTTTAGATGCGGTTGTTGGTTTCATTTTTTTTTCCTTTAAATAAAGGTCACCCAGATAAGTTTCCACGAGTTTCGAGGCATACCGTAGTCCAGAAAACAAACAAGCTTACGAGCTCTTACGTCGGAATATAGTCGCTTTTAAATTAATTAAATAACAATGAAACAGCCCATTGCTGTATTAAAATAAAAATAAATGCATTTAAACTTCAACGAAGGTGTTTAGTTTGATCATCATATGCGTCTGTATCCACTATGGTCATCATTTCTATTGAAACAATTTCTTTGCCTTAGCTTACTTAAAGAAGCCCGCATAAAAAAAAGGGTCATTTGACAACGGCTCCAAAAGTTTGCACCTTTGTTTGCCTCAACTGAAGTCTTTTTTCATGTATTATGAACTGTCATATGTCTCAATAAGCCACCTTGAAGGTGCATTGACAGAATACTGTTTGCACTTTAACCCGACAAATATAAAATAAAATAACTAAAAAAAAAACGTTTTAATATTATATAATATATAATCGTTTATTGGCTATTACTCGTTTTCACGTTTGCTAGGTTGTAGTTGGCTTGATCAATCCAAAATTTCGGGCGTATAGTAATAGCAAAGTACTCCAAGCATTTCAATTGATGCGCTGAAACCTAATACCACACTCGCTATCTTGCGCTTTCGGTAATTGCAACTAGTTTGACTTGTTTTAGGCGCCATCAAAGATTTTCGCTATTTTTGGCATCAGTTGATTAGAATTGCCCATTTTAAGGGTGATTTGAAACGAATGCATGACATGACTGTACAGTTGTAGGTGGTCTAGTACGTGCTGAATAATCGACGAGAGCCGACATTTTTGGGAGGTAAAGCACTCGCTCAAGGACGATGTGGTGTTTAAGGCGATATGTAGTATGATCAACTACAGGCTATTACAAACGGAAAGAATTATCCTCGACGCAACAAAACATAATCGTTTATTGGCTTTTACTCGATTTCACGTTGGCTTGATCAATCCAAAATATAGGTAAAAAGAAAACTAAAACAACAACAACAAACTTTGAAAAAAGGGGCGATCTTTATTTAGCACAGATAGGCCTATTCCATATGATATTTTTTGAACTGATATACTATTCTAACCTCCGGCAACATTTTGTTGCCTTTTTCTTTTTTAATTACCATTACAAAAGTTCAAGAAAAAAAAAAAAAAACATACGAAATCTAATATTTCCATTCAGTCACTTAAGGCTTAGTTGTATATTACATGTTGTGTATGTTAATAGAGATAGATTTACCTTAGCAGTTTAGGTAAGGTGTTGGATTCACTATTTGTCCACTCTTGTAAAGCTGCACGTGGATGTGATTTGTCATACCCGGAGGCGAGAATTGAGCGGCCATGTTAGTCATGGAGCCAATCCGCCCTCGAGCGGAAACGGAGACGCCATTGTGGATCTCTTTTGTCACGTTTAAACATCTTTACCGCGTAGCCTAAATAGGAAACGGTATTCAAAGGTAATCACTTGGAATATTACCGGGGGAAAAATATGGGATTTAAAGTTCGATGAGTTCGCGTTTTCTTTTCCTAATAGAGACCTTAAGATACCCCGAAATCGGTGTACGGGTAACGGGTAGCGCCATGTTGTTGTTGTTTTTTTTATTTGTTGTGACGTCATCGACCTTACCCGGTAGAACCAGCCGTTTTTCCGGGGTAGTCACCAGTTTACCCGTAGAAGATTTACGAGTAGCTGCAAGTCCTACATGATGGAGAAACGAGTAAGTTTTTAATACTTTTTAAGTACAAAATTAATGTAAATTGTATGACTCCTTGGCAATGTTATTGCAAGTCTGTTCAAATATTTTTGCCAAATTTGAATTTTAGCTGTAAAGAATGCGCATCAAAATGTATTGATTTTGGACCTCAAATGCGCAGGTTGAACTCTGAAACGATATCAATTTGTGACAGTATTTGGGGATATTTCTGAGAATTGCTCGAACGTTTGAGTTTCGCAAAAGAAATAGCATTGAAAAATTTAGCATGAGAGTCACTCTTGAAGTTGACAATCAAAGGAATTGTTTGGTGATGTGCCTCGATCAAATGGCGGGGTTTGCGATAACAAGCTTTCGGTCGAGGGACTTCCCGCCAAGTTTCTTAAAATCTTTCTATGATATTTTAATAAGCTTAACTTATGTATGAATGAATTATTTGTTGCAGCTTGTTGTTAAGATATGAAGTGTAGAATTTGAAGGAGATTTTGTATGCATTAAGCGACACGTATGTACAAAGTTAATTTATAACATAGCGCGCGTGCTTGCCCTATTTAAGTCCTATTGAGCCGCTATGTACAAACTCTTGCGTAAATCGTGCGTAAATAAGATGACGTAAGCATTTTTTTTACCTGGCTGCAAAGTTGTCGTCTTTTAAGCTGCATATGCAGTTTTCCTTCTCTTTAAAACATGGAAGAAACCAACGAAGAACTGCCGAATTTTTCATTCGGCATTGACCTTTTACGTCCTGATCCAACTAGCAGCAAGAATAAAGCCGAATTCCAAAAAAACTCGCAAGTTATGCGTTTCGCAAATTTGTCGGAAGACCAGCTGCAGCAAATTTTGGCCGAGAGACAATCACTGGGAGCAGAAAAGACCCCAATTGGTCATTAACAACAATTAACGGTAAAATTTCCATTTTTATTGTTGTTCTTAAATTTGTTATGCACTTTTGTAATCGCCGAACAATACGACTAAATCAGGAAAATTTCTCTTGCGATAACAAGACAAATTACACAAGAAGACATAAATTTATTACTCATAAAAACAACTGCTGCGAGGTCTTCTCAATTAGCCGAAATGACAAGCCATTGTTCGTAAATGAATGTAAAGCAGGATGACAGTCTTCTTCGCTAAAAAACAAGTTTAATTTCTGGATTTCGCCGAGCAAAACATAAACATCTTCTCAGCGCCGGATCCAAACCATACTCCTCGACGTCTTACGCCATGTGAGTATTTTAACTTTAGGTGGACTTTAAGACACTTTCGTCTTTGTTTCTGTTTAGTTTCAATTGATCGTTAACGAATAAATAAGCATATTTTCTTTCTCAGTTTTTCAGAAAGAATTTTCTTTCAAACTAGGCGATTGTGGCGTGTTTGTAACCAGCCAGTAGAAGCGTTTGTTTTTCTGTGGCGCGCGTCACGAGAATTTTGCAGTTAATCAAAAAGCAAGCATTTTTGTCAGCTATGTTATAAAAGAATTTGCTCATGCTTTTAGCTGTGCGTATATCGAGTTATTGATGCACTTGGGAAGTTTGGAGAGCACTCAAGAAGCTAGAGTTGCACAAGGCGATAGCCGAGTGCAACTCTTACGCATCTTTTGTGCTCTCCAAACTTCCCGCGTGCATCAATAACTCGATATACGCACGCTAAGCTTGAACAAATTCTTAATTTGTGTGCTTGTTCTTTTAACTAAGGGAAGAAGAAGAATTTCGATGTCCTTATCCTCAGTGTCGAGGGAATGAAGAATAAGCATATCATTGGCGTGCTTTCTAAAGAACCCGTAAAGAAGAATTTTGGATACATTTGATAGACTTTAATAAACAATTCAGTCAACTTGTTTCAGAGGAAAAAGAGCCAACCTCGCCGCCGCAGCCGCCATCTTTGTAAACAATCCTTACCAATCCCCGTACGTTAATTCTTCGGTATCTTAATCGAAATAGCCACTCACGTGAACATTTTACGTGTACGGGTACACTACCCATACCCGTACACCGATATCGGGGTATCTTAAGGTTTCTATTATGTTGCCTGGTTTGTAATCGGAGCTAAATCGAGGTTTCGTCATTCGTTCAGTTAGGAGTAACGATTACTGTTTGATTCAAGAACCAACTAATCACACGAGCATGATTACGACTGGACTGGACTTCACTTTGTCTTACTAACATAGGTTATTCGAAAATATTTACCAGCCCAATCTCCAGTTCCCTCCATGTAAATACCAGTGTCATGCAGCCTGCCATTTCCATAAGGTCTGCTTTCTCTAATCACTTTAGCAGGAAAAGGTGCATAAACAGAGGAACCAGCGTTACATATGATGTCAATACCATTGTGAGTACGGCTTCCTCTAAAATAAAACATAATTAGGGAGTTAAGGAGGCTCGTGCCTCAAACACTAACAAAGTACTATCTATCTCCTCTCGGGTAATTGAACGAAACCATATTTATGTGTGTGTTTTAGTGGGAGCTCTACCTTGGTGCTTTCCAAGCTCCTCTTCCGTATCGATCCGTTCCCATTATGCTGTTGAAGGTATGGCTAGAGCAAATCTCTGCAAAGCAGAGTCCTGCAAAAATAACACGATCACGACAAAGACAAAAGATCATAATTGTATCCAGTATTATCTTCGTCAGGTAATCTGACCATGATGGACAGACTGACTTAGCACTTGTTACTTTCTTATTGGCCTACCGTGACAAATGTTTTCCTAAGAGATTAATGTAAAGCTATGAGATGAGACAAAGTTAACACGATTCGAGTCTGTATCGTGCAAAGATCACCGTATTCTCGTTTCTTTGGTCTAAGCCGATCAGTCACGATAAATATTTTATCATCAGAAGATAATTGCTGTTTGGATTCTGAGGCTGGTCTATTATTTTACGTACATTGTTTCTTTTGTTTTTCTTTTTCACTGAAATTGACCTCTGATGCAGTTTTTGCATTCCCTGTGGCACTTGACAGAGTTGTAGCTTTTATTGGGGCCTAATAACCATTTAATGAAGGTTTTGGTTTCATTAGCTTTCTCCGAAATGCCTGGATCTAAATAATAAATGAAATAAATGTTTCGTTGGTAGACTCTCCGTGAATAAACGCCTGCTAAGTTTAGTCACACTGGGTCCGGAGTAAGGCAGTGTTGACATATGGCTTCGCCTCGACCAAAACAGAATAATAACTCTTTGTAAACTTTCTTTTTTTCGACCAGTAAAAATCTGATTACACTGGTTTCTTCACAAACTTTGTTTGCTGAAACATGATTTCCTGGCAACCAGGACCTGCCATTAAAATTATATTTTAGGGTTAGATGATTTCACGTGGGCGGTTACGTATAATCTTCGAAGATGGCGCCGCTTTGTTGCTGTTTAGTCCATGACACAGGGAACTTAACCCGAGCACTGAATAAGCTAATGAAGTGATTAGGTGCATCTAAGCTGTATTACCTAATAGGATGCATTTACTCGTGTTCCTGTGTCTTTATTAGTCGTGTTTGAAGGATTTGAATCCGATCAGAGAAGGTTAAAGGCCCATGTTCACCCTAGATGCATTGCGCGCCCTTTTCTCAAGAAAAAAACATTTCGCGTAGTTGAAAATCGCTGCCTTCTTTTTCCAAATTAATGCGGACAATACATACATCCATGACTAGTAGATTTCAGTGTGAACATTGTCAGTGTTTTACATTTAAAACATGCGACAAATTCAAACTAAAATGTACTAGTCATGGATGTATGTATTGTCCGCATTGATTTGGAAAAATTAGCATAACGTCAAAACAGTGACTGTTGTAACGCAGATTTTTGACCGATTCGTAGGATAGGTTTGTGATGAAATTTCAAGGTGTTACAGTGAATCAATCTTAATGAAAGTTTCAGACATTTTTATATACATTATGAAGATTATGTGAAGAGATTTGAAAAAAATTCGTTCCAGTCGTTTCGGAGATATTCAAGAAAGCGCTAAGTCCAAATTTTGAATGAAGTTGCACTTATACAGGTGTTGAGAAAACGGATTAGTTTTCAAGATCGCAAGAACGAAAGTACACCAAACTTTCTCAGCATCAAAATATGATGTTAAGCAGCATTCTGACGCTACTTAAGAATACTGTGCGCCATTTATAACGTCTTTATTAAATAATCTATCACGGCTATTGAAAATTTAAGGTTTGAAATATATTTTCGTTTTAGTCGAATTCAAACGTACAGAATTTTTTACTTCTTACAGAGATTGTTTGCTAAATATCAAACTTTAAGTTCCTAGTGTTGGATTTTCAGTAGCAGGTCTAGATCTCACAAAATTCGGCTTTTATCAATTTCAAACTTTTTTTGTCTATTGTTGTCATAGTAATATCGATTTTACTTAAAACTACATTTTCACAAATTTCAATCTATAGCCAATTACTGGTGAAAATTTATAGCGATCGGACAAGGAAAAAACCACTTTTAAGGCGATTGAAAAATATCGGTATGGCCTCTGAAAAACTGTATCGAAACACCTTAACATTGCTGGTATCTAAAGAATAATGCTTGTTTGTCTGACGCTTCGTAAAGAGGACGCCTAATTTTGTTCTTCGTGTTTTTTTTTTTTTTTCTTTTCTTTTCTTTTTCTTTTTTTTATCTTCTCGCACGACCCACTTTCATCCATAAATTTTATAATAACACGCCTCGCTTCACGTGACTTCAAGTGACTTCAAATTTGTAAGTGATTGGATAATAGCTTGCTTTCTTTCGTGGATCAAATTATTTGCTAAAGTGGAAATTCGCAGGGCTGGTACACCAGCACTGCGAATTAAACTTTTAATTGCATCTAATTGCATCTGTTAAACTTTTAATTGCATCTAAAGTTTTCGGGAAAAAATTTACTGATTCAGAAGCCCCAAGATGACCGAAAAAATGAAAACTTTAAAGCGCCACTCAGAGTGAATTTCTGGAAATCTAAATGTACCCTGTATAGCTTAAAAGAGTTTTCAATATGTTTAGTAGGAAACCGTCCTTGTGTTCCCTTGACACTCGGTAAACTCGGTACACGTGGTACGCTCGCGGTACGTCTGGCAGTAAAGCAGTTACAGCCGGCACTCACTCTACCGTTACAGGGGGTACAGCATGTCCTTTCTTGCACCGACAGCAGTACAGTGTAGCTGTTGTCGATGAAGGATTGTTTGACCAATTTCACTTACATGCACCCAAAGCACACAGCAGCCGTTCAGATGATCGAAACCACGCGTAAAACATGGTAAACCGAAGAGAAGGGGACCATGAAATCTGTTAATTGAACATTGAAACTATTAAAAGCAGAGTCATGCTGATGGAAAATAATAAGTAATGCATAGCTGGCAAAAAATCCACCAACGAACTTAATCATAATATTCATCAGTATTACTTTTTACACACCGCCGTTACAGTTAAAGCTCCTTTCAAGCACGAAATGTTATTTAACATTGCTTACCTGAAGGAGGTGGGTTTGGCGGGCGTGGACGTGACGTTATAGGGCGTGGGCGAGGTACGGGGATCGGACGCGATGGGCAGCTTCTCCACCAGGAACACTGACGTACAGGTCTCTGAGTTGGGACAGAGGGAGCCGGGCGAGGGCGAGGCTGTGGGCGAGGACGAGGTGCAGGAGGAGCAGGACTAAATAAATAAATAAATACACAGCCTGCACATTTAAATACATTGAAAAAGTTAAGCACTGCGTCCCGTTTTAAACGTGCTTCGTTTAACGATCTGATAAATTTTCAATCAATTTAAACGCCGATACACAACTGGTCGTACAAAGCTACTTAGTTGAGTGAAGTTTAGTTTCTCGATCCTGCTTTTCCCGGACCATCTTAAGCACACTCCAGACGGATATATACAAAAACAAAACAAAAAACAAAAACAAAAACAAAAACAAAACAAATAATAATTATAGTCATGATAATAATAATAATAATGATAATGATAATGACAATAATAATAATAAATGGAGGTATCATTTGCACATAACTTGCTCGTTTGAATGATACCTTTTTTTAAATTCTATTTAAAAAAAATTAAAGTGAGACAGCAAGGTTACCTTCATCCACAATATCCTCCGGTTCACCTAAGTGAATGCATAACGAAAGCACATGACTAAGTTTGTTTCATTCACAAAACTTAGCAGAAGTAACAGTTTGTTTATTTGTTATTTATTTAATAATAATGATAATAAACAAAATGTCATATAACAAGGCGTTATTTTTGTTACTGAAGAGGTCATGAAACGTATTCGTCGAATGGGGTAAATTTGTGCAAAAAGAAAGAAAACTAAATATACAAATAAATAGAAATTTTTGATGAGCTTATAATGATCTCCATTCTATACCCCATTACTGCAAGCCCCATGCTAACAGCACAATAATTATTGAGTTTGCTGTAATTGTTTCCGTCCTAAATGGCGTCAGGGCAGAAACAATTATAGCAAACTCAATGATTATTGTCCTGTCCTGACGCCATTTAGACCCTCCAGGTCAAAGGATGATGACCACCAAGAGGTGCAAGAAAAGAAGCATATTTGACTCTGAATTCTTCTATGTTTCCTTCATTACACTTTATAGTGCACAACGGTAACTTTTACAAGTTCACAATCATCACATAGCCAACATAAATGTATGTCGATGAAAACGATATAACTTGTAGGTACCCTAAGGACAAGTGCAAACCAAAACTTATTCCCATTAGCTGCACCATCAATTTTACGTTATATGAGGTGTGCTGCCTCCAGGCAATATTTGTACATCTCATGGCCGTCACTACGCTTATGACGTAAAAATTCCTAATTTCACGTTATTTGAGGGACACAACACAATAATTTTCTTTTTCTTTCTCCGATCTTATATACAGTCTTCTAGAATTTATCGCGACGAAAATTCACCAATATTTGAAATTGCACAAGGTTATTAGAATTTCGAATTGTAGCACAGTTATTGCGTCATTCTAAAGGAGCCAAAGGTTTGGCCATTGTGAGTTAGGCAAACGGTTCCAACTATTTTCGTGTGACTGTGAACTGGCCAATGAAGACCCAAATCACAAATAACTCGTGGTTGTAGGACCCTCAGAAGTCTTTTGTCCCACGGCTAATAACTGATACAATACATATACATTATATATATATACATCAGAATTCCACGTAAATAAGCAAATTCGCTTCATTTAATCCACTTATTTACTTTTATCGTCAAAAGAAGTTGAAAAACATGAATTTTCACTCCAAAATGGCTCGACCACCAGGTACTTATGACGTCATACTTCGTAACCATAGTAACTGACCATCAGTAAACTTGTCTCAAAATGCTCGAGAGAGATTTTAAAACGAACAGCTACTGAAAGCTTCAAGTGCTAATCTTTAATCTCAGAAAAAAAGTCTTAGACGAGGTGACATCCACCCCTTCTTCCCTGTACGTCCTAGGGTTAAAAGAAATTCACATAATTCAGAACAGAAACTTTATTTTCTAGTCGTTGTTTGTTTCTAGAGCGTTTTCACTCGTGTGACACACAACTATGCAAACTTAAACAAAAGAGAGCTTTTACATAAGAAAATAATTCAATTCCTACGGGAACGGTTTGGCACACCAGCATGGCCGTCGTTTCATTGTTTTGAAACACCAATATTGCCGCCATGACGTCATGTCAAAACGTTCTAAATTCTCAACGAAAGTTAAACGTAAGGAAAAAATGTATGGCCGTTACCTCTGTGAGAGCTGCTGCCTCTAAAATAATGAATAATTCGAATGTTTAAGGAGGCTTGCACCCATTTCAAGCTCTTACCCCTTTAATATTTGATGCCCCATAACTGTTTGGCTGTAAACCACGTACGTAAAAGCCATAAAATGAAAGGATATATCTAACACTGACCTTAATTTTAAGCTCTTTTTGTTCACATCGCCGCATGAAAGCTCTTTATCTCACGACTGTTAACTGACGAAATACAAACGATATCAGTTGCACTTACCATCTTCTTCTGAATCATCAAACAGTGCTTTAGCTTCGTTGTCAACTTCATAATCTAAGAATAATAAAATTAAAAGCGAAATAAAATTCATGAAAATAAAAAAAAAGAAGAAAACAAGGGGAAGAAAATTCAAGACATTTAAGATAAAACAGTATATTGTAGGTAGATTTGTCCTAACTCGGATGCATTTTTCCGTTGCTTTGTACTAAAAAGGCCACTGAACAGTTTCGTACGTATATTCAATATATACATACTAAGATTTACTCACAGGAAAACTCTTTTTTTTTTTACTCACAGGAAAACTCATATGGAAATGAGTTCTAGCCAATTGGAGGACCGAACGATGTTTTTCACACGTGATTCAGCGAGAATTTTTGTTGAGGCAATCAAGTAGCTTTAATTAATTTTGTTCTCGTAGAAACGTGAGCAACAAATCGGAATTTGGAATAGAATAGCGTCTCATAATTTAATGTCACTGAAAAAAAAACTTTCTAGAGCCTTCAAAACAACAGCAGACGGCGAAAAAAAAGGCAAAACAAACAAACAAACGAACAGATCGATAACAAACATTCAAACCGACCATTTCATTTAATTTATGTGCGCACCTTCCATAAAATATTCTATATAATTATACGAAATATCATTCCTCTCAAAAGGTCAATTTTAATGGAAATAGATCCTCATGGCGTCAATCATGATAATGCCACCAAATTTTACTTTAATTAAGTGAACTTTGTACAAGTATAGTAAATGGTAAATTTCCTCATCATTAATATTAAGAAAATAATACTAATAATAAATGATAATAATAATAGCAATGGTAATGATAAGAAATAATTTATTTAGCGCTATTTAGCTAATATTTTCCATAGAACTTAGCAATTAATCCCCCCCACCTTTAAAAGAAAACACATGGAAGAGTATTTAAGTACAATGTAGCTTGTTCCCTTCTTTATATGTAACATACCCGAAGTATTCCCCTGCCCCACACCGTTAAAAGAAAACATAAGGAAGAGTACATTAAGTACAACTGTAACATACCGGAAGTAAACCCCCCCCGCCCCCCCCCCCCCCCCCACCTTTAAAAGAAAACATAAGCAAGAGTAAAAAAATGATCAGTTCTAATATCTTAAGATTGTGCTGATAATCACTCTTACATCGTATAGCATTTTGAAACCTCTAAAAACATCAGTTTTCATTACCAATTTCTTTTAAATCATCAAACAGCCCTTTCGGCTCGTTGTCTACCTTAAAATCTAAAAAAAAAAAGAAAGAAAGTTCAAGCCAAAAGAGATAAAACATGTAAAACAAAATTCGGAATAATAAGAGCGGTCCTTTTTTTAGCCAGGCTCGTCTCACTTAGCTCTGAAGATGATAACCCGCGTCGTGTTCGTTAGCTTCCTTACTCTGGGTATACTCTTTCCGGTGCCTTGCATTAAACTGTATGCTTTAGAATGTATGAACTAAAAAGTGGTCTGCTCTCCGGTTGGCTCAATCAGCAAAATAGATCGAACACTGTGCCAGGTCAATGAGAAATAGAAGGTACGATACCCGGTTATCAAATCCACTTCCATAATCACTTGTGATAACGATGATGATGATGGTATTGAAATCCACTAAGGTAGCAAAATTCAACTAAACATTCTTTAGTATAGTAGACTAAGCTAGTGTTTCACGGTCCGGCTCGTCACCACCCAAAAATGCGCCAAAGAACCCTCTGCCATGGCCTGTGAAAAGTTCAAATCCCGTCCTCTGAATAAAGCTCTGGAGATATAACTATTCACTTCCTTTGGATTGCTATGCTTGAAGAACAATCATGGCTTTAAAAAGAAGACCAAAACGGACTCTAGAATACGAGAATAGCGTGAGTGACCTATAACAATGCAGGGCATAAGCATTAAAATAAATCCTTATCGGTAAAGTATCAAATTCTTCCTTCACAGCTTTTGCAGAACATCACTTGGAAATCGAAATTAGCTCTTAATGTTTCCATCATTCCCAGGCGAAATATACCATATATTTTTTAATTTGTTTGTATTTTTTTTTTCTACTCAGGTGAATTAAGGCATGGGTCCTCGTTACATGCGGGGTTTTATGAATTGATCTTGTTTGTTTGTTTGTTTGTTTGTTTTTTTTTCCAGTATCTTCCTTCATTTTAACCTTAGACCGCTGTGTTTTATGACCAGAACCACTTTGGACCTTAAACACTACTTTTTTCAGATCACGTGACCAGCCACGCCCATAATTATGCAAAATTTGGACTTTGCAGTTTACACCACTTTACTGAATGTGACCACAATCGGTTTTCCTTCCATAATATTTCATTTACAGTCAAATAAGCTAAATTAGTCGGGGATTTGTGAAATGATCCATTCCTTCGTAATCATAAGAAATTTTTCTCTCGTTCCAGTCTCCCTCTTAACAAGAAACGCTATAGTTTACAAAACGTAGATAATTTAAGATAACCCCGATCAATTCCATAAGCTTTGTTTCGATAGTCATTGACAAAAAATGAATTAAATTACAAGTGTTATTTATAAAGTGGTGTAAATTTGGATTGAAATAAAAAGTCAAAAATGGGTGTGGTAAGTCACGTGACAAAGATAATACATTAGTAATAACGAAAAATTAATGCTTATGGGGAGTAGATATTGAATTTAAAATGTTTATGCGAAAGGTAAAATCCCTACTAAAACAGACAGCCCCCCTATATATTAGTAGCAGGTCTAGACTGCACAAAATTCGTCTTTTATGAATTCCATTTTTTTTTGTTTATTGTTGTCATAGTAATATCGATTTTAGTTAAACCCTACATTTTGACAAACTTTAATCCATAGTCAATCACTGGTGAAAATTTTATAGCGATCGGACAAGGATAAAATCCCCTTTATGGCGATAGACAAATATCGGTATGAGGAGCCGGAGAGCACTAATCGCCTTAGCCGTGTGATTGACTGTTGTTATGCAAAAATCTGTCATCATCCAGTAAATTTGTCAACAACAAGGACATGAGGAGCTTCATAAGTCCCTTTACTAATTAGCTTGAGCGACAGTTGCTATGCTCAATTTCCTGTTATAATTTTACATTCGATCTCGTGCATGTTAGCAGGGGTCAGACTGGCTGTCATCGATAGTTATTTTCACAACTGTCTGTTAATATGGTTAAAACAATACTAGGCGGGGTAAATACATGTAAATAAAGTCGAGCGCGGTCTTTTCAACTATTCTCTAGATCGGATCAGCCCGATCAAGCCATCGTTGTACGGAGTATATATGCGAGCTCTTTTTTGGTATCCGGGTCGAGAATTTCTGTGTTGATTCAAAATCATTTCCGTTAGAAGCGATTGGTATTTGAAAGAAAATTTAACCGATCGGACAGGTTAGGGGAGTTCAAGCTTCTCTTCTGACAGCCGGAGATGGGCAGCCTTCCTTCATCACATTGGTTCAAAAGTGCGGCCAATTCAGTCTTAATTAATTAATTCTGGTTTTTATAATGGACGACGAGAAGTCCAAAGACTACTGCAAGGCTGACACAACGTAATATATTTGATCAACAATATTTTGGCTGGCCAAACCAGCCTTCTTCAGGTTTAGATGTTACTAAATTATGTAAATGATTTTACAATATTATATTATGGAGAATGTCGCAATACATAGGAGGGGCGGAAATGACGTATACAAGGTATTTAAAAAAGATAATAAGTAAAAAGATAAATAAATAAATAAAAATAAAATAAGATAAAATAAAATTACAATTCATCACGTCTATTTAAACCGTGGGGCTCTAAGGTCCCTGCTAAATCTATAAGAATCGACTCTCTGGCTTTCCTGATTGAATCACGCGAGGAGTGGATGAGTTCAAGTGGGATAAGCTGCATGTCAGTGTGGCAGTGGTTAGGTTGAAAAAGAAAATGTTCAGAAACAGTGGTAGATTTGGATTTAATTTCAGTTTTGTCAACTGAGCGTCTATGTTCGTTAAATCTGTCTTTGAGATGTCGCTTAGTTTCACCTATGTATTGTAGATTACAGCGGTTACATTGTACCATGTAGATTAAATTTTTGGTGTTACATGTTATGTGTGAAGTGATGTTACGTGTTTCGCCTGTGGAAAGAAAATGTATGGTGTTTAAGAGCCCATGACTGTAAATATCGAGAATCGCTGGCCAGGCTAAAAAAATCGAAAATTCTGATAATTTGTCAGAAAAACCCCTTTGGGGAACTTTCTTCGAAAAAAATATTTTCAACTTTCAAGAATCTATAGTTTTCAAGAAAATGAGGAAAAACAAAAATAGCGGTTTTTACCTAATTAATTATGCAAAAATTAGAGAAAAAATGGCCTACTTTATCGCGTCTGCACCGAGGCAAGATTCAAAGCTATAAAACAGAAATATTTTTGTTTAAAAGAATTCTATCTTTTCTTTCTATCCATGGTACGTTTTAAACCATTAACTTGATTTTGAATTTTTTATGGTTTTTTAAACACTACCACGAAGCGCACTTTTTAAAATGGCTAAAATGTGATACCTAGCCAAAATGCATACTAGGACAAAGTTCAGCTCTTATATTAACAGAGTATGAAATAAAAAATCTGGGTACTCCGGATTCGCTTTCACAAAATAAAAAGTTTCGTGACCACTAGTGGAAAACGTCGCAAATTTGCATAAGTCAAATTTGTAGAGAAATGTTGCGGCAGCCGGTTTTGTTTCAATTCAGGGTCAGTATGTAATGTTCGGAAACATCACGAAACAAGAAAACGTTTTTTGATAAAGTTTATGTTAAAATATCAGAGTAATTAACCGTTCAAAAAAAAATTTGGTAAAAAACGACCTCGAAGAAGCGTTATATGATTAAGCGCTGAATTTTTATGTAAACTATATCCCATGTCTCTCGTTTCTTTTCCTAACTTCCTTGTATCAGCATCCATCTGTATCATCATAAATTCGCCTCCGGTATATCTAAAATAGGTAGGGACATTTTCCTTGAAATTTTATTTCGAAGGAGGTTTTTTGCGAACGGGATACACTGCGTGAGAGGAAGACAGTCAAAGTAACAATGTCACGCAACGACGTCTCGCGCAGCTCCGCCTTCTTTTACTGATTTTTTTCCTCCTTATGAAATTTTATGGAAACTTTGCTTTGAACAGACAATGCGTTGTTCGCAACATCATTTGTTTCTCAGTAGTTTATTTTCTTTTCAGAAAGAAGGGATACTAACTTTGCATGCCTGTCAGTCACGCACTAAATGTTAGCATTTTCTTGTCACAGATGTTGAAATCTGATTTTTTACTGCGTATTGCAAACAACAAACCGTCCCTTGGTTATTTTTTTTGCTTTTTCACAAATAGGGGTATAATTAGGCAGCTACCAAAGGCCCTAGGAAACAGCTACGTGATCGTAGTTCATACTGTCCAGCGGTTTCTCTCCTCCGAAAGTTCATCGTGGAGTTGTACCACCTGCGAGCGCCGCGCCTTAGTGTGTAAATCTATACGCGAAACCCATGAACCAAAACAAGTCCCAACCGACGCCACCGAAGAACTGGAAAAGGAGTCTACAGGCGAACCTCCCGAAAGCGACCACCCAAAATGCGCAGACTTAATGGTCGCTAACGGGAGGTGGTCTCTTGCGAGAATCGAACCACAAACCACAAACCACAGGAGGTTTCTTTGAGAAGAAAACTGGACACATCCACTTCAAGGAAGATCATTTATTGCATGCAATTTCCAAGCTGCGATATGTGCAGTTCCATGTTGTTGTTGTTCCTACCACAAGAGATCAGAAAACTCGTCAGGTGGTCGCTTACAAAAGGTTAAAAACAATGTAAAATCATTAAACAGTCAGTACCATTTAGTGGTCAGGGACGCTTACAGGAGAGATTCCAACTGTAAGACTTAACTGGGTGGGTTTTGGTGTTTTGGATAGGTGATCGCACATGGAGGTTCAACTGTACTCCAACAAAATAAATCACCTTTCACGACGATGCGACCAGGATTTCTCTATGGAAGATAAGACTCCTTGCTCACCGCTTTTGAGCTACTCTAACCAACTCCCACCCATGTCGAGTGCTTGCAAAATGTAGCATCATCTTGAAAAGAGAAGTATCAGAAAGGTCATCCTTGACGCCCCTGGCCTATCGCAGTATGTGCAACGCACTTATATCGACGTAAGTACCGTTTATTAACCGGGCAGTCAGGCGACGTAGAGTAAAAGCGTAACTTGACTACATTTTTCAGTTTACAGCAGACCCGAGTTTTGTTTAAAGAAATACCTGCCTTTTGCTCAGGAGTATTAACGTCAGTACCCACAATGTTCCAGCTCGTGCCTTCACACCGGAACGTCCGATCGAATCATTGTTTAGTTGACAGTTACCTTTATCTTCCTCTTCCCGACTTATCTAGGAAGATCGAAGGGCCTCTGCTCCTGCTCGCAGGGTAGTTGACAGCGACCAAGAAACTAAATAACAGAGCGAGGTAAGTAAGTGGCATCGGCAGTTTCATTTACGCCTAACCGTTTCCCAAAGTAAAGAAGGAAAGAACTTCAGACAAAGGGGGAGAAGAGTTATGTGATAAAACTGCTCTTAAATTGATGTTTAGCTATGGCTTATGCGAGGGGCTGGGGACTATGTAGTTGCTGAACAACATGTGCCGTTACCAAAAAAATTACGGAAAAACATTTTTTCCTTGGTTTGGAATTTTGACCATGAAAATTTTAGCTCTAGCCATTTGTGATACCAGGCAAAAAAATCCAATATTTAGATATTTCGCTCTTAGCAGCAGGCCCTCCAATTAATGACAGTATCTAATATTACATATCCGCAGGAGCGAAACATGACAACAGCTGGTTACAGATTGTCAATGTGTGAGGCGGGGGTTCTGGGCTCCCTGTGACAGTTCTTGTCTAGGTTGATTCTGTGCTATAACTTACTGCCTTTACCCAGTCAAAAAATGTTCAGTGTAGATTTACATGTGGGGTATGAAGAAGATATCATGTTATCAGGGAGCACTAGCCAAAAATATCTTTTTGGGTGATGCATTTAAACTTGAAAAAGATAGCCCAATTTTTCCAATTTTCAGTCCATGTCCATCCATCCTGGCCATCAGTAGCAAGAGAATGCGACAGGAAACAGTTTCAGTGCCTAAATATCATCCTTACATAAAAAAAAAAAAAAAAAAACTGGACCATAATTTTTGGAACTAAATTGATGCGAAATGAAGACCATATCAGTTTTTTTTTAAATGAACTAGCAATTAGCCTGGCATAGCCTCTTTAACTCTTTTTTGACGACCAATTTTAGTAGAAGAAAACCCCGCCTTTTGACCAAATCTTCCTTTGTGGTCCGGCTTTAAAACCAGTTAGTAGCCTGCATAACAGGCGTTATTTTTTTCGCGTTTTTGCAGGAGAGCGAAGGCAAGCGCGAAGTGAACGAGAAGCGCCAGACAAGCGCGACGGAGAAGACGCAGAAAAAACAACGGCCTGTCCACATACATTGTTTTTTTCTCATTCCGCCCCAGACATACCCCTCTCTCCTCACTCGCTTCGCGCTTGCATTTGCTCGCCTGACAAAAGCATGCACGCCTATTATGCAGGCTAGCCAGTTAGCTTGATATGGGAATGACTGAAAAAGAGATTTGCAACAGAAGACTGCTCAATTGGACGTACACTAATTTAGAAGCTTTTTTGGCGCGTTCACAGAAGCTAAAATTTGGACATCTCTTACGAACCTATATCGATCTTTCTCTCCCGCTCTCTTTTTTCCCTTTGCCTTTCTTCTTCTGTTGCTTCAGCACTTGATCGTCTTCCCACTGTCTTTGTTTTGCAAGGAATTTTGGCTGGCTAACTTTTCAGGAAAGGGACATTTAATTAATCTGTAGCGAATAGAAGGTGAATAAAAAAATTGGAAGTAGATTTTTTTACCCCAAATGTTGCTTTTTTGTGTGTGTGACTCTCTCAAGATACATGAAGATAGGTAAAAATTTGCTAAATGAGGTACCAGTGGAAAAATCCAACCTTGTTGATTTTGATCAGTTTATAACCTTGTTGAATAAATGGAAAGCTAACTGGGTTCATGAAGGATATCCATGGTTAAAAAAAAAACACCAAAACGACCCCAGTGTCGGCAGTACTCCCTCCATCTGATTTACTTTTTCTATTGAGAGGACAATTGCAAGGATTCGTGAGGGTCCGTTCAATGAAGGTTTTAACTAATCAATGGCACAATTACGAGTCGGTCCACTTGGCGATCTTTGACCATCTTTGGGTGTTCGAAATCGTGTCTGGACTTAATAGTGTTGAACGCACGAACAGTGAAGAGGCAGAAAGAGCAGGAGGAAGAATTTCAGGAAAGAGAGAAAAGGGGGCAATGATTACTTTAATCTCGTCTTTACTTACGTTATTTTTAATATGCGAGACGTGGCAATTTCACCAAAGTATAACTTTGAAAAACTACTGAGAAAATTAACTATTTCGGATTTTTGTTGATTGAAAACTTACAGGGTATGATGTATAGTGTTATTAATGGCAAATCCTCCAAAATGCCTTGACGAATGAACTATCGGTACCATAAAAGCATGTGCCCACTCCAAAAAAGATGTATGACGGTGAAATTCATTCAGGTGAATAAAGTAAAGTTAAGTTATCTGACATGAATAGTATTTCTTTACACACTACTTCATAAGCTCACATTTTTTTATCGTACCCGGTAAAAATAAAGTCTGACTGTGATGAATTTGACAACGGTCACGCAATTGCAGAATACAGTACTCCAACACCTAACAACAGTTGCTGAACAACCTTAATTTTATAATGGACAATCAAGAAGAGCTAACATACAAATTACAAAACATTTAACATTAGCTATTCTCTTGGTTATGCTATTTCAAACCTCAAATATTGCGTGATGCTAACAGTATTGAAATGCGTCCTTGTGCACGATAGGAATATGCAGATGCATTTGAATGCAAATTTGCTACATTGTGTCACCAACCTTCACAGCAATTTGTTATCAGCAATATCAATTTTTCAGACCTTTACTTAATTTTAGCTTCATTTAAAGTCGCTTTCATCCTTTCTCCTACGTTTCGAATATACCACGTACCGAAACTACAAAGAAAAATCAGGCGGCATCATTTCTCTACAAATTTGACTTATGCAAATTTGTGACATTTTGCCACTGGTGCTCCCGAAACTTTTTATTTTGCAAAGGCAAATCCGGAGTACCCAGATTTTTTATTTCATATTCTGTTAATATAAGAGCTGTGCTTTGTCCTAGTATACATTTTGGCTAGGTATCACACATACCAAGGTGAGTTTTTTGCCTCTGAAGTTGCTCATTTTTTAGCCATTTTAAAAAGTTCGCTTCGTGGTAGTGTTTAAAAAACCGTAAAAAATTCCAAATCATGTTTATGACTTAAAGCATACCATGGATAGAAAGAAAAGATGGAATTCTTTTAAACGAAAATATTTCTGTTTTATAGCTTTGAATCTTGCCTCGGTGCAGACGCGATAAAGTAGGTCATTTTTCCTCTAATTTTTGCATAATTAGGTAAAAACCGCTATTTTCGTTTTTCCTCATTTTCTCGAAAACTATAGATTCTTGAAAGCTGAAAATATTTTTTTCGAAGATAGTTCCCCAAAGGGGTTTTTCTGACAAATTATCAGAATTTTCGATTTTTTTAGCCTGGCCAGCGATTCTCGATATTTACAGTCATGGGCTCTTAAGACCGTTAGTAATGTAAGGACAAGTGGCGCAATCTTGTCCACAGCGGAAAGAGCCTGGTGGTAAATTAGTGCTGTTAGGAGCTGTGACAGCTGGTAGTTGCGCTTTAACTAAAATGACGTGAAGGTTAGAAGTGCGTCTGTAAGCAACGATAGGTGGTTGTTTAAAAACGTCCCTGCAACGATCAGAGGAAAGTAATATATTAAAACGTTTGCGTAATATATTACAAAAGTGAGGAAGTGCTGGGTTATATGTAACGACAAAAGGTATGCGGTTAATGGAGTCGTGACGGTTAGTTTGCAGAGCGTCGATGCGAGAAATATTAGCAGCTCGTAGGAATTGGGAGTCAAGGAAAGTGTTATGATATCCTCTTGCGAGGAGATAAGTTTTTAATTCATTAATTCGGAGTTTGAATGCAGTGTCAGTAGAACAGATGCGGCGTATGCGAAGAGCTAAGCTAAATGGGATAGATGTCTTAGCATGTTGAGGATGGCACGATGAACTAAGAAGATGTTGGTGTTTATCTGTAGGTTTAGTGTACAGGTCAGTTTGTATAGTGCCGTTATGTAGAGATACCATGACGTCAAGGAAAGGAACGTTGGTTAATGAGTGACTACTTGTGAACTTGATAGTAGGATGAATATTATTGAGATAATCGATGAATATTGTAAGATGATCTAGACCTTCAGTCCAAATCATAAAAACATCATCGAGAAATCTCCACCAGGTATGAACATGGAAAGGGGCATTAGAGAGAGCGTTAATTTCGAAAATGCCGAGAAAAAGGTTAGCAAATGAAAGAGCCATCTTAGTGCCCATAGCAGTACCATGGACCTGAAGATAGTGTTCCTGATTAAATGTGAAGTTATTCATGGTAAGTATCATGTAAAAGGTCGCAAAGTGTCTCAGTAGGAATGTGTTTGTCAGTACGAGTACCAAGGAAATGACGGCAGGCATCAATTCCTTTGTTGTGTGGGATGTTGTTTTTATAATGACTTGCTTAATCGTAAGACTCCATGAAGGTAAGCACAGTGTTCGATATTTTTTCCTTTTTAATTTATTTATTTCTGCCTGGAACATATCCGCGCCAAAACCTTCTAAATGCCCGCCAAATTTAATTTGGCGCGCTCGGGAGTGAGCGTACAGTGTTAAGGAAGAAACAGGCCCAGCACAACTTCCACTGGAGGCAATTTTGTGTTGCAAAAAGTACCCTAAAAAAGAACTCGAAAAGCTCTATCAATTTCGTGCGACATTTTCTTGATAAACAATGGAATGAGTTGAAAATTATAGACATTCGTGTTTCATAATACACGTAGCGGCCAAATTGCTTCATCTTAGATCTTTTTTCAACTGTTTTGCATGTTGCCGACGTTTAAATGCTACATCATGATCCAGTGTAATTTATAGTTGTCGCTACATGCTCAGATCTCTGTTTCAACTTATGAGAAAATTATCTTATAGTTAAAATATTCTTTGCACAACAAGCCAGTAATTATTGCGTAGCATTGTTGCATGCGTTCTCAACACCGTTGGACAGAGCTCTGCCTATAAAAATAATCTTTTTCCTAGTATTGGATAGGTCAACATGACTCCCACTTTTAGCAAATTGTGCTGCAAAACCATAAATAAGGGCTATTCCAAGTATAAACCTCATAAAAGCTTTTTATTGTGATCAACAATGAAATGAGTGACTTAAACACGTCAAAAATAACCCACGATTGTGTTACAAAGGGCATACCCCATCAACCTAAATGTTCTTCACAGAGAGGGGGTTGAGCATTGCTCGTTGATTACAAGTCTCTAAATCTAAGCAGCTTTCCTTTTTCTTTTATATAATTTTTATGGGGGAATCGAATTAAAGTTTAGTTGATTGGTTGCGTCCACCGCGGTTCCGGCCCCTATTTGTTGTTTAATAACACACCATTGCACGAACGGTCTTCATTATTTTTCACGAACAGAGAGCTTTATTTCACCGGAAAACAAATTCAAGAAATGTACATGGTTCAGGGTATTCTGTACGTGCTTTTATGTTGGGTGTGTCGCCTGATTAAAAGCGAGCGATCGGGTGAGTCGCCTTCGCCTAGTGCAAGAAGACTTTGAAAAAAGTGTATATTTAAAAATGAATCTTACCGTAAAAACGAGGTCTTAGGAAAGGTTATAAGGAAATTAGTTTTGGGAAACGTTTTGCCAAATATATTTTTCTTTTGTTTGGGGCTTGCTAAGATTGTATTTCAACTAGACGCTGTAAAGTTCGCAATTGAATTTATTCTTTCAAAACAACGACCAAAGTTCCGTCTGCACGTGCTCTTCTGGGTGAGTCGCCTGGAAAAGCAAGCGATCGGGTGTGTCGCCTTCGCTATAAAGTGCAAGGGAACTTGGTATTTATTGGTTATGACTCGCAAGTCCGTTTTGAACGAAATAAATGGTTTCATTCATAATTCAGGAACATCATATAGGTGACTTTACAAGTTTGTACATAGAAGCCTTTTTTTTTGACCGCGAACAGGATGAAATAGGAGACTTCACCGGTCTTTTTCAAAAAAAGGGAATAGTCCCGCTTTAAATTCTGTTCCCCAGAAAAAGCTACAGTACTATAAAAACTTTTATTTAAATTTATAGTTAATTTCGCTCATTTGCGGTAAATAAATGATTGTGAGATATCCCCTGTTTGATAATTTGTGCAAAACTCCTCTACACCGCCACAATTCAAGTTTTCCAACTGATGCACTGTATCGGAGCGATTTTTTTTTCTGTCAGGTTCTTTTTTTTATTTTCATTTTCTTAAATTTATTGAGCCAGACAAAATAAACGAACGCTGACAAAATACTTCAGTATGTTGAAACATAACCCGACGCTGGGTGCAAATGAGGTCATTATTTGAGGGTAAATGATGGTTTTGAACTGTCAACGGCAGCTACTGAAATAGCTTTAAACAATAGGCGTCTTGTGGAGAACTCGTAAAATTTTGGTGGGCAAAATTGGTTGCTAGGAGTTGCGGCTCGCCATGCTGAGATTCTTGGTTTGTGCTAAATGCCGATATTGAAATGATGCCGGGTCTCTGCAAATAATTGTTTTATCATTCGATCCCTGAGTTTGTTTTTTTAATAAATAATATCTTCGGAAAGCGGTTTGCTCGCGCTGCCTTCCAGGAGTAATGACAGAGATCACATAAACGAGCAAGAAGCAAGCGTGGTTTCATCTACGCATGAGCAGAATAGTATTTGCAGCCCCAAAAATTCACCGGCGAAAAATGTCTACGCATGTTCTGCAAAAAATGACATGTGATCGATTTCGGGTAATGTCATTGGCTCCGAGGCGAAAATGCCCGCGAAATGTTGTTCAGATGAAAGAAGCGATGGCAGCTTTTTTTGGCAGTGACAGCGTTGCAATTTCTTGCCACTGTAAGAGATCAAAAATTATTTTGGTCAAAGTTTTGACGGGAGTGTGTTCTCTAGAGAATATAGCGTCCTGAAACTGGCGAAAAATCGCATTGGCATGGTCTGATTCAGTGTTATTGACGTTGAGATCGCTGGTTTACGTCTGGAAGACATTCCAAAAAGGTGAGTAATTTTTACTCTCTTTGTTTACTGCATGTTCCGTGCCACTCGGTACAAAAAGAAATTATAAAGTAGTGGAAGAAAAATTATTGGGCTTTGTTTTGGTATATAAATTAACTTGTACCGTGTGGCACGGAAGCGACAGTTTTGTTAAATGTGTAACCCGTTTTTGTGTTAAAATTCGTCCTTGATTGTGAATCGAACATTCGATAACATTCGACTGTTGATCGAAGGGCGTCTTGCAATGCTATCCAAAATGGTTTTGTTGTTTAATTCAAGTTTCTTATCGCGGTTTCAACAAAAAAAAGTAGAGGGACAGACAATCTTGGGCTTTGGTTTGTTAATATGACTTATTAGTGTGTACTTTGTGGCTGGAAATACTATATTTAGATGCTTAATCTCCTCATATATGTTTACACTGTTTATGGCAGAAAAATAAGCTCACGCTTGGCTCAACTTAATCTCGCGTCACTCGGTACAAAGGGAAATTATAAAGAAGGTCAAGAATTATTCTTAGCCATTGTCTTGGTGTGTAAATTGTCTTGTAGCTAGTAGATCGAAAGCGGCCGGGCTTCGGCAGTTTTCTAAAGTGCGCAGTTCGAAACGTGTTTTTGTCCATCGATTTACATCTCATTGTTGTTGTACATTATTACCGCTTTGTATGTTACAGAAATTTGAGCTTTATCCGAACTGTCGAATGAGAAAACGTGAGAGTGTTTTCATTAAGACGCTAAGACCGTCTTGGAGCTACAGTTCGATAGGTCCAGCAACATTTGATTTGTAAAAAATATTCTGTTTACAATGTGTACAGCTGGTGTACATTTAGGCTTTCAATTTATAATTGAAGAATCGAAATTTGGATTATTTTGCTCATAAAGTTGGCTTGGGATTATCCACAACGAGGTCCTTGTTATTTTCCGTGTTAAGAACTGCACTTACGGACATGATTTCCCCCGCGTAAAAATTTTGAAAATTTGATCCTGGCAGGAGGCGAACAGGGTCATTTTTCTTTGAATGCTTTTGTTTTTATATGCATCCTTTTTGTCTTAACTTCTTTGGGAGCCAAGTTATAAAATGAATGACAGAGTTAACATGCTACTAAGTATTCAAAAGTTCTTTCCAAAAAAAAAAAATCATCACAAATTAAACTTACAGGAGTTTAAAGTTTGGAGTAAACTTTGAGTCTTAACGAAATTTTAGTTGGATCATGTTGATGAATGCAGTTGTGTAGAGAATTATGAGAGGACACTCACAGACCTCATTCAAAAAATATGGTTTCAATGTAATTATCGTCTGTTTCTATTCCTATAAACTTCTCATGAGGTCTACATTTGTATGAATTTAATGTGATATGTATTTGAAGTGGTTGTTGTTTCACAGTGAAGTAGTTTTCACTTTGTTTTTTGATTTGAAGTTCAGTTTCTTCTTAGTTGTTGGCTAAGGCAGTGTTGAAGTATCTTACATGTTAATATACTTTACTTTTAATTTCTCTTCAGAAAAGATTGATTGATCCTGCATCAAACAAAGTGCAGCCTCACAAACAAGATTTTTTAAAGAATAAATGTGTACTCAAGGAAAGCACATGTCCCTGACAGTGTCAATAAAATTTACTTATGGAAAGATCTGGGTTTTTACTCCATTGTAGCACTTTAGACTATATGCATCACTTTTTTAACCTTTATATACTACAAAAATATAATCAGTATTTTTTCCAACTAACACTTGAATCAAGATTCTCTTCTTTTAAAGTATAGTATGTAGTAATTCCCCCTAATTTTAAAAATTTCATTTTCTTATCCAGATCACGCACAATAACCATTGAAAAGAAAAAAAAACTTTGCTTGGTCAAAGACGGCTTTAAAGTTTTGATATTAAAATTGCACCCGTTCTCAATGTAAAGACTGAATGCAGACACTAAAGTTCATTTAGCTCATGTTCAAGCTTTTTTTGTAAATTGGAAAGTGTTGCTGGAGAAAAAATATTTTTGCTTTACCTTTTTGGGAAAATAAATAATAAAATAGCTACCAGGTGTCTAAGCAATTTCAAAGGACCCAAAGTGTCTTATTTATCTGCTGCATTGAGCTGTGAACAAAGGCCGTTCTTTCTAGTGACCCTGCTTTTTTTCAGAAACATTGTTGTCCTTCGTGATCCAAAGGTGAATCCTGTAAACGGGGCAGATCGCGACCATCGCAGGAAAACAAATCCCATAGGAATAGGTGAAAATGGATAATAAAAAGTCTAGGCTATTCTAAAAATATCCGATGTGCATTTGCAACTCATATTAAGCCGCAATTAACCTTCTTTCCACTGGAATAAACAAACTATGGAGGTATTGCCGCCATTTTGAATTTGGCAATGTCACGTGGTCGCGCGACGGCCAATCAGACATTTTTCGCCGGTGAAGCCCCAAAAAGTTGAACGACATTGCGCATGAGCACACCATTATTTGTAGGCAGTTATTTGCAGGTCACGTGGTGGGCTCTCGGCCAATGAAAAGGAAGAAACATTTGCATCGAATGATAATAACAAATAATCGTAACTTCGACAAAACAGACAGACTGTTAGCGATTAGGTATATCAAATTGCCTTAATCCGCCAGGGGTGATATGTTAAATCTGTTATATCCTTGTCACTACCGACTCTTAAAACAATAGAGGTTTTCCTTTGGATTGACAATCTTAGTGTACGGTCGTACATTATGGCGGCCGTTTCTAAGGATTGCGGCTTGTCATCGGGGATGATGGTCTCCGAAAAACTGTTAGTATCGAAACACCTTAAGATAAACCAAAAAAGGACAAAATACTCCAAACGAAAATTCGAGCTCCATTTCTTTTTTTATACCAAATTCAGGCCTTCGCGGTGGTGTTTTGGTAAATGGAACTGATTTGTACAAATTGCAAAGCTTAACGCGATTGAAATATTTTCAACTCTGTGTAAAATTTATTAAGAGCTGTGTCACCTCGCGCGTCAAATTTTATTTATTACTACAGAAATGATGAAATTTTAGCCTTGCAAGCTTCATTACTTTCCAAAAATATTGAAATAAAGATGTATGTAGTTTATAAGAAAGTATAATTATAAGAAAAATAAAAAACAAATTGCAAAAAATACCGTTAAAAAATCCTTTTTAATCTATTCAATTAAGTTATTAAGCTTAGCCACCATTTCCAATTCATCATTTTCACATAGACCACAATGTATTTGTTTACCCTCAAAAAATTCCATAGCCATTGTTTCATTTTTTTTCCTGGGTATTACAGTCATCCCAAGAGAAATCAAAGACAATGGTTTTGCATTTTTTTTTATTTTTTACTTTACTTTATTTCATTTTATTTATTTATTTATTTTTTTTGGGGGGGGGGGGGGGGGGTAAAAAAAAAAGTTGCTTTATGGTCTATGTGAAAATTGTGAATGGCAGGGAAATTAGGCAGTCAAGGAACTTCCGAGCAGATAGGCTGCAAGAAGTCACGGAGCCGATCATACGCTGCTGGGTCACGATTATTCAGGTTGTCATCAATGTGCCCAGGGTCGTTGAAAGCTGCACCCCAACGAAGGCTTGGATCGTTACGGATCTTGGCGATAAAGCATCTAGGTTCTGAAGGTAACCTTGCTTCGTTTCCCAAACAAGCTTTATTGCAAAATCCCCCGGGCCAACTTAAATTCACATCCATAGCACGGCCAACCATATGATTACTTCTTGTCGCCTGTATTGCACGTTTCCTGAAGGAGCTGGTGATAAATAACTATGGCAAGAGAATGAAAAATAAAATAAATGAGGAAATAAAAACTGCTATAAACGGGATGGAATGAAAGATGTTCTATAAGGGCCCATTTTAACAGATACAATAAAAGTGGCCCGACAAAGGAATTAAATCCGTAAGGACAATTCCAAAGTTTTATCTTGTGTTCAATTCAGATTCAAAAGTATTATAACGACAAGTTATATCCAAAAATACTGGATAAGGCTATATCAGCGCTGGAATTGCTTTAAAATGTCCTTCAGTGTACTGGTTTCCGGTTAAGCCGGTAAGTTTCTATGTATGCAGGGAAGTTTTGGGGTGCCGATAAATGAATGGACAGCAACAAACCTTTACTCCACATTCACCAGCATAGCGATTTATGTTCCGGGCGTGTTGTCTAAACCCATTTTCAATGCGAACAAAGGGGTCCCATCCGCTGGGGTCAAAATTGCTTCCTTTGTAGTCAAATAGAGGGCAAGTTCTCGGTGAGCCTGAAAACAATAACAACAACAAAACAATAATAATAACAATAATAATAATAATGATAGAACTATAACTGCGAACAGACCAGACATCATCGTTAAAGATTCAGCGAATTCCACCTTCAAACTGATTGATATGACTGTTCCATCAGATAGAATCATCGCATTGAAGGAGATCGAAAAGAAAAGCAAGCACAAAGACCTAGAATTAGAATTACAGAGAATGTGGCTTATGAAAACCGTAGTGATCCCTTTGGTTGTTGGTGCGCTTGGTACAGTAAAGAAGGGGATGGTAGAAAACATC
>JBBMOI010000008.1:27762500-27785000 GCA_038088405.1 Porites divaricata | reverse complement strand
CCCAGTCATCGTCGCTGTCTGCTGCAAGCACAAAATTTAAAATAAAAGCAGTAAGTCGTGGAGTATGTCAAAACCACTTATATGAATAGTGTTTATTATTATTACTATTATTATTATTATTATTATTATTATTATTATTATCTCTTCTATCACAGTCTTTGCAGGTGTTCTTTTTGTGGCGTCTGCCTTGGTTGGTATCTCCTTCTACTGAGATCGACATATTCACTGTCATGTCTTTATCTGCACGCGCAGTTCAAAATATAATTAATTTCATATTTATTTTTTAGCCATTTTATATCGACCATCGGGTTTTATAAACTCAAAAGTGGTCTGCTCTCCGGTTGGCTCAATCAGCAAAATAGATCGAGCACTGCGCCAGGTCAATGAGAAATAGAAGGGTTCGATACCCGGTTATCAAATCTACTACCATAATCACTTATGATAACGATGATGATGATGGTATTGAAATCCACTAAGGTAGCAAAATTCAACTGAACATTATGTAGTATAGTAGACTAAGCTACTGTTCCACGGTCCGGCTCGTCGCCACCCAAAAAATCGCCAAGTAACGCTCTGCCGTGGTCTGTGAAAAGTTCAAATCCCGTCCTCTGAATAAAGTTCTGGAGATATAATTATTCACTTCCTTTGGATTGCTATGCTTGAAAAACAATCATGGCTTTAAAAAGAAAAACAAAATGGACTCTAGAATACGAGAATAGCATGAGTGACCTATAATAATGCATGGCATAAGAATTAAAATAAATCATTATCGGTAAAGTATCAAATTCTTCCTTCACAGCTTTTGCAGAACATCACTTGAAAATCGAAATTAGCACTTAATGTTTCCATCATTTCCAGGCGAAATATACCATATATTTTTTAATTTGTTTGTAATTTTTTTTTTTCTATGAACTTACATATCCTTCAATATAAAGATAATTACTACTCTGGCTAAGATATTCTGTTGAACAACACTGCACTTACCCCCTGTTCCTATATCCTGCTTGGAAGAAGCTTTAAAAAAATGTAAACAGAAGATATATACAAAGTTAAACGAGCAAAAAAAGTGGTAAAATTATCGACATAAAAGTTACTATCAACTTTGCAATCATCTTTTCATAAAGGTAATCGAAATTGAAAGCTCCATATGTGTAGTTTTGACCCTGAAAGGGTCCTCTTCTGTTCAATTACTTTAAATGTTCGATCGTTGCTTTGATTTACCTTCATAACAGAAGCTAACAGCTAACAAAATAAGTGCAATCAACCACAGCTTTGTACTCATCATAACGTGAAGGTCAGTTCCTTAAAGATTTTCATATTTACTCCCCTTTTATGCGTTTCAGAAATTATGTATATTTTAATGACAAAACCTAAGGTCAAATATAACTGCAGGTTTAATTTAGGGATGGACCCCGCCCCTCCCGAAGTAGGGGGGGGGGGGGGGGGGGGATGAAAAATGTTTGGTGGATGAACTTTTTTAAAAGCCTGCTTGTCTGCAGGATTTTTTTTCTAGGGCATATGACTTATTGTTTTTAGGTATCACCGCTTGCACGATTTTTTTTTAGACAAGATTCCCTTTTTCAGGATTTTTTTGGGTGAATTGTCACTCCACCTCTGGTTATTTTCAATGGTCCGTCCCTTAGTTCTCCTTCGTGAACTCGTGCTATGTTGAGTTATTTTCCAGCTGATCGCGGATTAAAAAAAAAAAAACCAGATTCCGTGAAGCTTAATATAGCGGCGGTAAACTTTGGTTCACACTTGCGGGATCCTTTTTCATGCTAATTTTAAGTTGATCAAAATATTAAACAATTATATCAACGTAATAAAACAAAAGAAACCCTCTTTCGAAATCTGAAATGAAGCTGAAACAAGGCCACGAAGCGTGATTCCTCTAAATAGCATTGGTTTTTAATTCACATGTTCAATATTTTTCCATCCAACCCTCAGTAATGCAATATGTCCGGAAGATTAGTACCAAATGATGCACATGCATCACTTAAAAGAACAAGAGCTACTTTGTAGCAATTGATCGACAAAATAATGCTACTCTGGGTGCTTCTAACGGGAATGGCTAACGTCAAACATTCATTGTAAGAATACTCACTCAATGTCATGTTTTTCGTATAATAATAACGATAATAATAATAATAATAATAATAATAATATTATTATTATTATTATTATTATTATTGTATTTTGTTTTTTGTTTTTTGTTTTTTTCACTTTTGCTTTTTTTTTATGTATCTGCTAGCCATGTCAAGAATAAAGTCAAGTACCACCGCTGAAGCCCGTTGGGAAATTAAACCGTTCTTGGAGCAAACAGAGGCAGCGCCTTGTGAGCAAATGGGGAACACATATTGTCTAAAGAAAAAGATATTCGATCCAAGCTATAATGAATAACAATGACGTGATCAGAAAGGACGTTCAATATAATATACCGTAACCTGTAATGTGGGAGCTTCGCTAAGATCAAGGCATCTTTTTCGATGCCAAATATAATTAATTCTATAATCATACATGTGATAGAATTTTTTTCTGCTTTTTGTTCTATTTGTTTGGAGAAACATTTGTTTTTTCCACTGTAGAGGAAGGTTGACTCCTGTTAAGAGATGGCTCTATCGATGAAAATAGCACTGACTTACAAAGCAATTAGTACAGGTAATAAAATGTTTAGTAGTGATATTTGGCATAAATATCACGAGTGGCATTTATGCGAAATATCACGAACAAATCATGCTATGTAGGGGTTATCGGCCTGAATTAAGCAAGGGGAATAAATCACATAACCAGCAGCTGAAGGCCAATTAGCGGCCTATTTTTACATTGTCGAGGATTCCTCGAGGGGTGCAAATATACATTGACTTAAAATGCCTCTGTTGTTCATCTTTCTTTTGTTTTTTAACACTCCATGCTGGCACTGGTTTGGCACTGGTAGCATTCAAAAGTTTCTCGGCTTTTTAATTGAATGTGTTAGTTTTTCAAAGTCGCATTTCAAATTAGTTGTGAATGCTCGGAACAGTCTATAGAGCGTTTTCACTCACGCGGCCATCATCTATGCAAATTTATTGCAACAAAAGAAATCTTTTGCATAAGAAAAGAGTTCAACTCCCATAGGATTGGCTTGGGACACCAACATGGCCGCCGTTTCATTGTTTTGGGAAACCAATATGGCCGCCGTGACGTCATGTGAAAACACTCTACAAAGCCTAGTAGTGTCGAGCGATTCAGAGTCAGAAGTAGGGTCAGAAGCAGAGCCGTTTATTACTCAAACCAAAGCAGCTTCGGTGGTGGTACTGCAATTGAGCTTTCGGAAAACAATTTTGAATCTTCATTTCCGGGTGCAGACAACGAGCAAGCAGTTGACAATTTCAAATTAAGCTGAAATACCACTGCTCTAAGCCAATCAAATTGCAGAAGTTTCTCATGTAGTGGCATGATACCCGTAATAAAAGAACAATACTTATTTATTTGGATTTTCAGTCCGCCGCCTTCAACAGAAACACGGAAGGATGATCTACGGTCAGCTAACAACACAGTTACCTATATTAGGAAGTCAACTCTTTAAATATTTAATTACAAGTGCTGTCTTTAACTTTCAAAACCTAGTCTGGCAAACATCATCTTATCTGACGATGTGAGCTCTTTTTCAATATTTTTCTCACACAAGTTTTGGGTCAAAAAACTTGTAACTAAGGATTCATCACAATATCGCCTTTCGACTCTTTCCATACCTCCATGACAGAAGGGAATAGCGGAAAAAAGAAAGAAAGAAAGAAAGAAATTAAGTGCACATAAAGGGTATGTTTTACACTATGACGAACTTAAGATAAACTGAAGCTTCCTGTTTTTCTTATTTTACTTGCATACCATAGTGTTGTCACGCGATCCTAAACAAATGATTGACTTATTTTCTTTGAAGTACATGATATTGTGAGGAGGTAAAATTCGGTTTGACACTTTCGGTATCTTTTTCTCGTGTTAATTTTAACTCTGTTAATTTTTTGGGAGATCAGGTAAGAAATTGTTACTCAATGAACAAACAGTTTTCTTTTTTTTTGTAGTTGCCAAAACAGAGTCTTCAGAATAAGGTACATTTCTTGAGTTATATCGGTTGGGTTGGGTTGGTTAGCAATTTAAGTCCCACAGGATATTAGCTGACAGGTCAAATATTAGCCCATACCATGGCTTATTTCAACCATTACAGCCATAATTAGAACCAAGGAAGACCATAAACAGTGATTTTTCTTTCTCTTACGCAGAGAAAAAAACGGGTCTTTGTGTTTCGGAAAATTCTGCTTAGGTGGCAGGCAGTATGATCAAATGAAATACACATACAGTCACAGCGTTGATAAATTATGGGGCATATAAATTGTCCCTGTTGGTAGGTTAGAAGACAAAAAGAAGGAAGCTTTAAGATAAACCCCAAAAAAGGCATGATATGAATGTTAAGATGTGCAATGGAACAACAATGGGGGAATACTGGAACCTTTGTCTAGCGTTTTAAAAATACCCTAAAAAAAAAAAAACAAAGTAAAACAAACAAATATTATTCAAACTACAGTGGTTGTTTACCATTGACCAAATTTTCCGGAAAATCCGGTTGGGAACCAAATGGAACACGACCTTTTGGGTCGCTCCATCGGAAAATTTCCTGAAGCAACGGAACATCTGAAAAGATAGTTGTTTTTTTTTTCCTGACGAAATATTTCAAACGGAAATTGGAGTTCCATTTCTTCCTTGATACCAGGTTCGGGCCTTCGCGGTCGTTTTTTTGGTAAAAGGTACTGATTTGTACAAATGGTAAACGCGATTTAAATATTTTCAACATTGTGTAAAATATGTTAAGAGCTGTGTCACCTCGCGCGTTAAATTTTATTCATTAGTTCAGAAATGGTGAAATTTTAGCATTGCAAGCTTCATTGCTTCCCAAAGATACTGAAATAAAGATGTCACTTTGTAGTTTTTAAGAAAGTATAATAAGAAAAATAAAAAATGCTGAAAAAAATACCGTTAAAATCCTTTTTATTTTATTTAAGTTATTAGCTTAGCCAACATTTTTTTATAAAGATGCATGGCTATTTCAACCAATTTAAATTAACAGTGAAAATATTAATCCACTCTCGAAAATGACAATTCATCATTTTCACCTAGACTACAATGTACTTTGTTTACCCCCCCCCCCCCCACCCCCCCCAAAAAAAAAAGTCATCCCAAGAGAAAACAAAGACAATGGTTTTGCATTTTTTTTTTTTTTTTTTTTTGGGGGGGGGGGGGGTGTAAAAAGTTGCTTTATGGTCTATGTGAAAATTGTGAATGGCAGGGTTATATTTCTGAGCAGATAGGCTGCAACAAGTCACGGAGCTGGTCATACGCTGCTGGGTCACGATTATTCAGGTTGTCATCAATGTGTCCAGGGTCATTAAAATCTGCACCCCAACGAAGGCTTGGATCGTTACGGATCTTGGTGATAAAGCATCTAGGTCCTGAAGGTAACCTTGCTTCGTTTCCCAAGCAAGCATTATTGCAAAATCCCCCAGACCAACTTAAATTCACATCTATAGCACGGCCAACCATATGGTTACTTCTTCTCGCCTGTATTGCACGTTTCCTGAAGGAACTGAGGATAAATAACTATGGCAGAAGAGAATGGAAAATAAAATATATAAATTAGCAAATAAATAAAGAAGTAAAAAGTGCTAAAGAACGGGATGGGATGAAAGATGTTCTATATGGGTCCATTTTAACAGTGGCCCGACAAAGGAAATCCGCAAGGACAAGACCAAAGTTATATCTTGTGTTCAATTCAGATCATGGCAAAAGTATTATAACGACAAGTTACGTCCAAAAATACTGGATGAGGCTGTATCAGCACTGGAATTTCTTTAAAATGTCCTTAAAGCTGATATCCGGTGAAGTCAGTAAGTTTCTATGTATATGCAGGAGAGTTTTTGGGTGTCGATAAATGTATAAACGAATCGGCAGCAACAAACCTTTACTCCACATTCACCAGCATAGCGATTAATGTTCACGGCGTGTTGTCTAAATCCATTTTCAATGCGAACAAACGGGTCCCATCCGTTAGGGTCAAAATTACTTCCTTTATAGTCAAATAGAGGGCAAGTGCTCCGTGAACCTGAAAACAATAACAAGAACAAGACAATAATAAGATGATGATAATAATAATAATAATAATAATAATAATAATAATAATAATAATAATAATAATTAATAATAAATTGCGCTGAAATTGTAATAATAAACAGAGAAAGTTAAAAAAAGAGAGGCCTCTGGTTTAAATCAGACGTTTTGTTCAATTCATTTTGTTTGATGTTGTTTGTTTGGATTGTTCATTTGTTCGTTTTTCACTCTACCTTTTTTGTTTCGTTTTCGTGTGAAAGTGACGTGTTTTGGTTTTTTTTTTGTTTTTTTTTTTTTCGTTTTACTTTTTTTCGTTTTTTTTTTTTTTGCTTTTTGCCCATCCTACATGAAATGTTAGAACAGTGTGTGCCCCGAACAGTCTTTCCTGAATTTTAACATTGTAGGCGTAGGGGAGAGGAAGCTGCGAGGCGTTAATGTTCAATGGTAGCAATGTATTATAAAAGCATTACTAAGTTTCTGCCACGAGACTCTCTGGGTGGAAATTGTGCGTATCTAATAAAACACAAACAGCGGTGATAAACATTGGTAGGAAAACGTCTTCAGTATGCTTTTGTTTTCCCTAATTAGGTAATGTTAGTTTATAGTACCCGCAACCCAGATATCCTCAAACAAAAAAAAAAATTAATTAATTAAGTATTCAATGTGTGAAACTATATTCAACATAGTTGAAATAATAGGGTGAAAAATGAAAACGAAATAGAGTTTCCATTTGTCTGCATTCCAAAAGGATTTGTCAACCATAGATGTACTCACTTCGACCACGCCCAGTACTTCTTTGTCCACTTCTCGGTCTAAATCGCCTTCGCCTTCCGCCTTTTCGGTTACGTGAAGGTCGTCTACGTCGCCTAGGTCGTGCAATTTGCTTTCTACGTCTACGTCGCCTAGGTCGTGCAATTCGTTTTCTTGATCTTCGACCATGCCTTCCACGTCCCCTTCCTCGCCTACGCCGCCTTCCGCGTTGGCGTCTACGTTTTCGTCTGCTACCAGATCTTCTCCGTTTGATGCGTCGAGGATCTTTGTAATTTTTAAAAGATTAAAAACTTTAAACAAATTCTAGCTTTCTTACTTTTTTTTTTTGTTTACCTAAAGCTTCTTACACTTTTATTGGCATAAACAGCTCGTTACATTTACTGCAAATTCTATTCTATCCAAATGCAAAATATCATACCCTTTCATGAAATCAAATAAGTTAAATACCTTGAATGTTCATGTCTACTCCAGTATCATCTGAAAGCATAGCATATAAATTCATTTCATTATGAAAATAAGAATATAATGTTTTGCATGGTGTCACCCGCAATAGACCAATTTTGATATATTAACCAACCGGACGTACACGCAAATTCATACCTCCTCGCCCCTGTTACAAAGGGGGTGGGGGGGGGGGGGGGGAGTAGATGGAACTGCTCCCCGGGGTTTTTGATATTTTGCAATATTTGGAAACGATTTTGCCTTCAGTGGAAAGCCTTTGATCTTCCTAACAAGATGAGGTATATTTTATGGGTGATGGCGCTGCTGGATACCTGTGACGTTACCAACAATGGTCGCCATCTTGGCCACCTTTTGGATTTTACCTAGAGTTAAAAATCAGGCTAAAATATCAAGAAATTGTACTTTTTTGAGCTTTACATGGAAAATAACACAGAAAAAAGCACTTTGCATGATTCTGACCACAAGATTTACTTTTATTGTTGAAAGAAGTTAAAAAAAACATGTATTCCCACCCAAAATGGCTTGACCACCTACAACTTATGAAGTTATATCGCGTAGCCATAGCAACTTGTACGTCCGAGGGTTAAAAATCATCCTTGGGTCAAAGGCCCAGTAGAATGAAACAAAAGAAGTTTCAACAATGAATAATATGTTTATTTTGTTTAATATCGAAATTGGTCTCTTTGAATTTCAACTGAAGGTTATACATATGTATAGTTATTAGCTTGTAATATAGACAAGTTGATAGACACTGAGGATTATGCAGGAATTCCTCAGCTTTGATTTAGTTAAACGAGATTGATTGTAGATTCAGAGGAAATGTCGTGAATGGTGTAAATGAGAAGAATTTCCCTGGGTGATACTGAGTATATCCTAAAAATGTCTTTAACCTTTTTTTTCTTTTTTTTTTTTTAATAATCATTTTCACTGCTTTGAGAGATGCTGCTGTTATCCTTAAAATCTCGATAACCTTTGATGTTTAAATAATAGTTTTTAGGCAGTAGAGAAGGCGTATGTTGTCGCTTGTTATAAACGAGAAAATGAGAAATTTACAATTATAAAACTTGTGTTTTCGCCTCTGAGAAAATGGCCACCACTTTCTGTTTTTGACCCGCCACAAATAAAATTCCTAAACGGTATGTTGGCTACAACAAGTGATTTAATACTCACCCACGTCATCACCTGTTTCATTTAACGGTTCATCTAAACATGAAGATAAATCAATCTTTCTTTTTTTTTACGGATACATGTATTATCATTATCACTATTTATTTATTTTTTGTCCGTAATTACATCTGAAAATCGAATCTTTTATGCTCTTATTTGCATCATTCTTTCTTTCAAGTAGGAGATTTAACTGTAAAAGCATCCTCAGTTCCAATTTACAACGAATCAAAATCCAAAAGAAAACAAAAAAAAAAGTAGACGGTGTTATTCCAGAATGAGTGCAGAAAAGTGGAAATTGCATGAGCTGTGTTGCCGGGCAATTTTGGTATGAAATCATACATTAAAACCACGCGGCATGATTGCGGACAAAATCGCACCACACTCTGCTCAAATACAATTATATTCTATCCTGGTTCATAATAAACGAAACAGGCCAGAAAATGAATAAAATAATAATAACAAAAAATCACACAGACAAAAAGACCAAGTGAGATGTAAACTTACCAACTCTATTTGCCACATCATGAAGAAAATCTAAAGGACGAACTAAGAATGAATAAAATAAAAAGGTTAAACGAAAACAACAGCAACAACAAAACAATAAACAACAGCATTAGATCATTATCATAAACAGGGCATAAACACATGGACATTAACACAAACTACACCTGAAAGTAAGGTAGGCATAATTATATGCTTTTTAACTACTGCCAACAATATCGCCTTATATGAATCCTGTCTACTAACTGTCAAAAGTTTGAACCCAGGAGTCATTTCAAAAGTAGGTTGAGTTTGATCGTCCGGGTGAACGTAGTCCTGAATAGGACTGTTGTTGTTGACAGTGACTGACGTTTCGACAACCTGTGCGGTAGTCATCTTCAGAGTCAAAGTGAGTTGTATCACGTCAGTAGATGGTATTATATACTCTGGTTATTGATATGATTGGTCAATAAAGTCAAGATGTTATTGGTCGTCTGTCAGTTAAGCCGTGGTGTTATTGGCTATGACGACTTGTAATCAGTAACTGGTGCATTTCGATCCGTCTATTGTCACAGTTATTGTCACTAAGTAAGGATCTTAGATAACCGAATCTTCAAAACCTAATTTTGAACACTAAAACACGAATAATGTTGATAAAATAATAGCTTGTTTACATTATGTGGTTTTTATATGCATATCTTTACACAGAGACATGAGTAAGGGATTTTTCCTTGTTGTAGTGTACTCATCTTTCATCAGCCATGTACATGCTTAAGGCTCGTTTATCGTTCTTCTCCCCAAATTCACTTCATTATTGATCGCGATGTTTCGACATCGCACTGCTGTTCTTTATCAGGTGATGACGTCGATCGAGGGCTGCACTAAGAGCGAATATTATTAACACGTAGTTGCTTGTGATTGCAAAGTACGACGCACGCTTAGTGGGTGTCGATCCGAAGAAATATTTGCTTTGTTGCCCAAAGTGGTACCTCAGGCTGCTGTGATATCTGGAATTTAAACTTGGCTGTTTCTGTTGATGTTACTTAGATTAGAGTCCTTTGGATAGCCTATTACCTTACGAGAGTACTTGTGAGAATTCTAAGCTAGTCAAAAAGTGCATAAAGCACATTATTATATGGCCGAGTCTATTTTCGCCATGCGATTGGCCAATTTGAGGTCCGTAACTTGCTATATGGACCAAAATTTTTAAAGAAAATGCTCATTTTGGAGGTCTAAATCTCTTTACCTCGCAAAAAATGTTTAAATAAAGTTATAAGACGCCTGTCAACCTTGAGGACTTGGATGTTGACTTCGGCCTTCAACATTTTAAACTGTGTTTATTTGTGAACGAAGACGATGAAGAAATTAACTCGTAATCTAATCGGAGAGGATTCTAGTCAGTGTTTGAAAATTTTATCGTAGTACACAGTTACGAAGATGAAAATCGACTGGCAGAGAGAAAATGAGTAATTCCTTCAACAAATATGATAACAAACATAACTGCACCCGATCATCTTGACAAGCTTCTTTGCCATTTGCAGTGTTTTTTCATAGACCAACGAAAGAAAGATAGAAGCGAGTTCGAGCCAGAACAATCATGTGCAGTTTTCAAAAGACTCCGGTGTCACATTAACGGGTAAATACTTACAGTGCTCTTAGTTTCCACCGAATAAACTTTGACATATGTATGTAAACCCTGAGGACTGGGATGTTGACTTTGCCTTTCCAAATTTTAACCTGGCTTCAGTTTTAATGAGAACGAAGCTGTTGTAGAAACTGAACCGTAACCTTACCGAGGAAGAAAATTCTAGTCAGTGTTTGAAAATTTTAACGCGGATCGTAATTGAAGACGAGAATGAACTGGCAGAAAGAGAGGTTTTCCCAAAAACAATTACTGCAATTAACAGGCGAATTCTTCGACAGTGACAACAGACTTACCTTGAAAAGCTTCTTTGCCTTTTGCAGTGTTTTTTCACAAGGACAAACGGAGGAAAGATGGAAACGACTTCTAGACAGACACAATGTCCGGTTTCCAAAATACTCCAGCGTCACATGAACGAGCTAAAACTTACAGTGTTCTTAGTTTTTACCGAATAAACTTTTTTAACATGGCGAATTTGTTTTTACTTTCTCGGAAAGCCTTTGTTATGTGCCATTGTTTTCGTGCGCCAATAAAAGCTTTCTTTTTGACACCTGTCAACTGACTGTCAAATCGTGCGTCCTGCACTTGTTTCCGGTCTCCCAAAACAGGAAGAAGCCATATAATAAACATCTTATTAGCCTCGTTTTTTCGGTCCGTACTGTAAATTACGGATCCTCGTTTTTTTTTTCATCGATTTATGGCCCTCGAACTTCGCGCTTGGGCCATAAATCGATGGAAAAAAACTGGGTCCGTAATTTACAGTACGGACCGAAAACTCGGCTAATAAGAGATATGTCTTATTGGCGGGTTCAAGAAGCGACCTGATTGCGTGGTGAAGACAAAAGGTACGCTATTCAATGAAAAAGTGCCTGCGTACGAAGACAAACAATATAGGAGACTATTAAACACATAGCACGATAAATGATAGCGTTCATTATGTAGAACATGTATGTAAATGTTATGTTACACATGTCAAATAACTGTGAGAGTCACTATTTCGATTCAGTGCCAAGTCTGTTGCAGAACTTATTATCTCATACCTTCATCGTTTGGGAAGTTTTCAGGAATCTCTAAAAATAAAAGTAGATAAAATAAATTTAAGGGCATTTAAAATAGCATATGGTGTGCGTATTATTCATTTATTTATTTGTTGCTTTTCTTCGTCACAAAATTCAAGTTAAACAGCGATGTTATCGTTAGCTTCAGGTTCACCTTGGTAGATAAATAAAACAATAAAAAATTTTAGAGGAACAGATTTAGGCAGTTTCAAACAAAACGACCATTTATTTTATTCATTTAGTTACTTAATATTTAATCTCCCTTAAATGATAAGTGGAAAAAAATAGATACTTATGCAAGATACGTAATTACGAAATTCTTGAAATTAATTAATAATTAATTAATTAGTTTTTTAGGTGTTCTTTGCCACTTTCTTCTGAATCACGTAATAGTCCTTTTGCTTCGTCGTCAATCTCATGATCTAAACAAAAAAGGTAAATAAATAAAGAAAAAATCTCGACTCCGACGCATTTAAACAAGCAGAAACTACGCGCATTCGGTAGCTATACATGCCTCTGAATTACGCATCTTTATTCAGTCTTAAGATACGATATATATGATTTAACTTTAAACTGGACAAGATCGTGAGAGACCTGTAGTCTCCTACTGTTAAGAGAACGATAACCAAGCATGTAACGCGTATACGAAGATATTATAATTTACTATGCCTTGTTAGTGACAACGAAAGTGACCACTTTCACTGTCTGCTGCAATATTTTTTATCTAGTACCTTCTTCCTCTGGACCGTCTTCGAGAATTTCTAACCATAAAAATTAAAAACAAAAAGAAAAGATATAAATTTAAAAAACAAATGACAGCAATTGGGTTGAATATTTAATCTGTTCTCCTAAAATGATAGTAAAACGGCATTTAGTTGCCTTCTTTATCTTTAACTTCCTTAATTAAGTTCGCCTAAAAGGACAATGGGAGTAATCAAAATTAAGTAGCAAGAAACAACAGGCATTGACAGACGATGATGCAAAAAAAAAAAAAACAAACAAACAGGGAACGAGGACAGTGACACGTGCACAACGAGCAGGAAACATGAGAAATAACTTAAACCCTAGCGCTATCAATAACTTTTATTAATTCCAGTTCTCTCTCATGTTCCCGCTCCCAGTGCTCGTTCCCCACTGCCCGTTTCTCGATTTAGTGGCATCCGGCCGGCAATAACAGAAATTAGTAAAATCCACCTAGTGATCTATTATCAATGCTGCATTCTGATTGGTCAAGCTACTACTAGGCTATATGTTATAGCCTACTAGTAGCGAAAAGCGCTGTCTTGTTGGCGGCAAAAAAGGGTTTTTTAACTAGCGAAAGTTGTTTTGTCTCGACATTTTTGACCAACTAGTTGGATTTTACTAAAACAATTATTCCTCTCGCCCTCATGGCCTCTGAGTCAATAGCTTATTCGGCCTTCGGCCTCATGGGCTATTGACTAAGAGCCCATTCGGGCTCGAGGAATAATTGTTAAATATCCAATGCAAAACATAGTATTTATAATAACGAGTATTAGTATTAAGAAGGTTATGATGCGATATACAAATTTGAAGAATTCCTGTTAAAGGATAAATACGGGATTGAAGTGCTGAAACAATCGAAAGCTGATTAGGACTGAAGATCAAAGATTTAACAATGAAAACAGAGTGTTCCTTAAACACGTTTTAAAAAGAGAGTGCATTATCATTAAGCAATCCTACTGAAATGAAACACACTAGCACGTGTTTTGACACCGGCTGTTTATAAAACATCCCTTAAAGTAATTGTAGTTGTAGTTCAATTGTTTTTACCATTTTCTTCTGAATCGTCTAACAGTCCATTTGCCTCGTCATCAGTTTCATAATCTAACAGGATAAAAAAAGAACTCAATAAATACAAATACACATCGGGAGACATGGTGGGACATTTACGCATATCAATGAGCCATTGATTGAGGTCTGCTAATCTGGTAGTGAGGGATGGATGCGCCAGGAAGACAGCATAATAATAGAGAAAACGGGCGATTCTGGTCCACCAGGGTGACTAAAATCGTCATTTCGGTAGTTAAAAAGATAAATCTTTGACATTATAGAGCATATATTCGCCTTAAACAGCTTACATCATTGAGAAGCCAGTCGGACCGAAATTTAAAGACATCAGAGTCTTGCGGCTTGCGTTTGCTACTCCGAAAAAAATGTTTTCAAGATATCTGATTCACGCCTAACTAGTTAATATACAGTTTCGGTTATGTTATAGGCTTACCTAGGTTCAAATTGGTTATTGGTGGTTTCATCTACGCGAATATCACCATTTTCGACTTTGTTTTCGACTGAAAATTTTCATAGAGCCTCTAATTCTCTTTACAGAGCGCGGTACAACTTTTCCAATAAACATTTCTTGCTATCGTTGTCTATGTTAAACGTCCCTCTTTTTTTGACTTCTATCTATTTATTGCGCATCAGACGGGGATATTCAGGAGACTAATTTCCGGGATACGGAAGGGCCGATTCTAAACTTCGCACTGATCACTCTAGTTGTGCGTTATCTCCGTCCACAAGTAATTAATCTATTAAAGGCGAACTGACTTTGCCGTTCAATTGTTTTTACCATTTTCTTTTGAATCGTCTAACAGTCCTTTTGCTTCGTCATCAGTTTCATAATCTAACAAGATAAAAAATAACTCAATAAATACAAATAAATAAATAAATAAAAATACTCCGATGCATTTAAAATAAGCGAACAGAAATGCATTCATTTGCTTCTGAATCTTGCTTGTCTACTATTATGGTAGTCCTGGAATTTCCGTTCACTGGTGGATGGTGTAAGTTAAAACTGAAATTACCATAAACGGTCAGTAGTCTTCTACTAATGAACAGCACTAACGCCATGCTCATTGAAAAAAAAAAAAAAAAAAAAAAAATAGTAGATTTACTTTTATTGTTGAAAGACGCCGAAAAAACATGTATTTTCACCCAAAATTGGCTTGACCAGCTGCTACTTATGACGTAATATCTGGTAACCATAGGTGAACTGAACATCGATCACTAAACTTGTCTCACAATGTGTGCGAGGGATGAACAAACAGCTACTAAAACGTCAGGTACTGATGTTTTTATCCTCACGGACAAAAAAAACTCAGAAAAAAAGTATTGGGGAAGAGGGTGGCAGGTATTAATTGTAGATCTTAATTTCCTCGCCGCCATGGTACGCGATATAACAGGACTCGTATGCGGCTAGCAAGACTTTCATGACACTCTGGCAACAGTAAACCAATAGGAAATTGCAGATGAGAAATCATTGATTGACAGGGTGATCAACTGTGGAAAAGTCGACCGCCCACTAATGTCCCTAGTTTCTCCACATGAATAGAAGAAGAAGAAGAAGAAGAAGAAGAAGAAGAAGAAGAAGAAGAAGAAGAAGAAGAAGAAGAAGAAGAAAAAGGCATTGCATGGAAACATAACAAAAGTAAATGTAGACTTACATTTGTGGTCAACTCGCCATGATTATGGTGTGCATGCCAAATAATGTTTAAGGTATCGTACAATGTTCATTTTATAGGACGTTTACTTCACTCACCTTGTACAATTACGGGTGACGCTGCATAAGAATAAAGTAAAAGCAAATTAACAAAACATTTATTTAAACCGTAATCAAGACTAAGTTGGCGGACATCGTAAACGTTAATCATGTCTTAGCTCTGAGAAAAAACTGTCATCATATGTATTTTATTTTGTATCATTATTTTCAATAACATTTTGCAGTACCTTTTCCAGCCTTTTTCATAAATCAAGTAATTAATTTATCGCAAGAATAACTTGAGCTGTCGCTGAGAAACTGTAAGTCCTTTATTTCACCATAAATGAAGGCCAGTCTGGTGAGTCTGATTAGACGCTAATAGCTTTTTCCCCTGCAATCACCCTAAGTACACAGGATCGAATTCGGACGCGAAAAAAAAAATCACTTACAATGTTCTTTGGATGGTTAACTTACCTTGATATTTTTCAACAGCTGTACCCAACAGTAAAACTGCTACAATCCAGATTTCCAAACCCATGGCTACAGCTCCAAGGCTGCTGCAGGATACATTGGATAACCACAATCGTCACTCCCATTTATTCACTTTCTGGATACATTACTATTGGATATCTGAAAGACAATACTTGTAAGCAATACTATATTGCACTCGTCACTTAAGTTGTTCTAAGGGGATAATCTGACATAAAGGTTTAGTTGCTTTAATCAGATATGAAAAAAAAAATAAATAAAAATAAATAAAAGAATACATCAAGCACATATACCTGTATGTCACTGACTATACTTATAGTTTGCAGGAAAATGCAACTGACGTAGAAGACAGCATGGACATTTTCATAGCAATGAACATGATCTCACTATACTGCTTTTTAACGAAAGTTAGATTTCGGGAAAAAGTCTATTAAGGATTTCTTTTTTCAGAAATGTGAAGGTATAGTTAACGAGTCAGATATCATGAACAAATATTCCTTCTACTTTAACCCAGCAACATTTTAATAAGAAGCCAATGAATGAGTATTAAATTCATCTGGCAAACAAATATGAATTTCTACCCACAACAGCTTACTCTAATAGTTTATTAACCGTTCTCGATTTCCTAATTTCTCGCTAGCAACTGGTTATAAATATAAGAAACGTAGGCGGCGTATTTGGGAAAGACATAAATAGTAAATGTTCTGAAAACCCAATATGATGAATATCTATTGTTTTGTTCAGCAGTTTATCAAAATCTCAGTTTTAAAAGACCACAACAAATGCATACAGCTGATCTGCTGAATAATCTGCAGCTTCATACAGCTACAAGTATACACTATTAACACCTTCCAGTGAAGTAAAGTAATGTGACCAGTCAACTGGAGCAATTTCAGACTGAACGCTCTGGAGAATGAGGTCAAACTGTTTCCAAGATAAAGTTCAAGAGCGATATTGATGTATTGTTCATGTCTTAAGTGTTTATTGGAGCAACAGGTCAAGTAAGGTTATATGTGCGTCAGTCCTACATTATATTGAAAACAAATTGGAATGGAGAACTTCTTGAGAAAAAAGTGTCTCCTCTAATTTTAACACAGATACATGTAAGCTTTTTAATGTGATGCTCTTCATCTGATATTACTCTTACTCGATTAGTCATCGTGACTTAAATTGGGGAACCATATATTTAATTGTTACACTTTACACTAACGCGATTTGTTACTAAAATAAACTCGTTAATTGCATTTTTTTAAATTTTATTATCATTATTTTTTTTTTTTTTTTTATACAAATACACTGGGTCATGTAACTACACACACCGTAAAATGCTAATATATGCGCTCGAACTTAAACTGCCTGGGGCACTTGTGTTACTTTTTAATTCTCTGGGTTGAGATGGGGGTGCTTTTTCGAAGGGTCGCTTATTACGTTTTCAGTTGAAGATAATTCTTTATCCTCTTTACGTTTGCTGTCTAAAAGTTGTCTAAAGAATCTTTCGAGCATCTATTTTGTCACTTCAGATACAGCATAGTCTTCTGTATTTCCGTAGTTCTCGAAATTTCACCACTTATCAAGTTCCCTCTCGCCATTGAGGCTATAGGATGAACTTGTGTGCGAAATTTTCAAAGTTCGTGTTTTCGTTCTTGTATATCCTTAAAAGCCATATCGTAGGTCGCATTGTTCGACGAGCAATTCGTCGAGTGACGGTATTCCTGTTCCATTGACTGACATATGGGTAAACAACAGCCTAGTTCCTAGGCGTTCTCTCTTGCCCCGTTGTCCGCGCGAAGTCTGGAAGAGCGGGCGAGAGAACGCCTAGCCAATACTGGCAAAATACCCCTGATTTTAGAGCAATTTTACCCCTGGTCACATTTTACGAATTTCTACAGCTCCATTTCCGAAAAACTGCTCGCCGATAGTATGGATGTGTCGCTTGAAGTGTCTGCAAACAGCGGTAAGTTCTAACTTTGTAGCATATCATTTTTTCGGGTTAATATTTTGTTCGTCGTGGTGGATTGTTTACGGTCAAAGATTCTCCTAGTCTGCAACTCAAGCTGAAATTCCCCTAGACCCAAAAGAACGATTCAAATTTTCACCAAAAACTTATATGTACATTTTTTTTCGACTCAGAGTGGGAGTACGACAGCGGGGAAAGCGATTTAGAGCTTACAAGTCATACATTCTGTGGCCACCCGAAACGAAAGGTATTCGATTTTTGTTTTTCTAAAAGTGATTGTATTTTTAATTAATTTTATATCCACGAAAGTATCTCGGTGTTGTTTTATTGAGCAACATTTTATAATTTTCAGGAAGTTCCCCTTGTCGAAATCCTTTTTGTCCTGTCAGAACACCAAAGAAGCTGAAAAAGGCATCGATGAAGCTAGGTACTACTGTATGCCATATCAAATCTTCAAATTTATTTAAGCTTACTGTACAGGGGCTTACTGTATATTAAGCTTAACTATTACTTTGTTGTTGTTTTTTTTTTATATATATATATATAAAGAGGTGGATAAAGGAGTTGTAGGCAAAGGAAAGAATAAGACCTGTAGGGCAAACCTGTCCACTTTAATTTGACTGTTGTTTAAGGTGATGATAATAAGCTTATTTCTAGTGCGTTCATACTTAGTGTTTTGCTTAAAACAAATTTATTTTTCAGGATGTTCTCCTCGTTTGAAAGTTATGTCCCATGGAAGCAGATGTTTCCATACGATCCTTTAGCAAAGACGAACCGGCAAAAGAGGTTAAAGGAAATAGGTACATGTAAAACTGTACAATGTATTTATAATTGTTACCAGTTTAATTTTAAACTAGGGCATAATTTATTGAATGAGGTAGAGTACGATGTGAAAGATTATGCAAATTGAATAGAATGATGCCCACCTCAGATCAGCATAGTTCTGCACATCACATAAAAACCAAATAACTATTATTGTGTTATTTTTCATTGTAACATTTCTACATTTGTAAACTTTTTTCAAAAAATTTGGCCTATTCCCAGCACAGTTCCAGGATATCTGAAGGCATTTTTTCTTGCATATACTTCACAAAAAGTATATAATATTCATCCAGAAACATGATTTGCATGTTCTTGCATTCCATCCAATCTTAGACAGAAAATTTAGCTGTTTCATCTTGGTATAGGTGTAAACACACATATTTAGTTCACTCAGTATTGCCCAAGCAGCCTTGTCGCTAGGCAAATATACCATGTACTAACGCTGCTTCTAAAACCATATATCATGGGATCAAGGGTATATTGCTTGCATCCTCCAAATATGAAAAGTACCTGTTGGTTATATGAATTAGCTGGGGGCTTGAGCCAATTGAAAATGGCTACATTTTTTGAATGAACAACAGTAATTGACATATTTATGTAGTTATTTTTGAAAGATCGCCTTGTGCCTATCCTCTTTATCTCTCTACTATAACTTAAGCTTAATTCTGACTTTGTATTTTAAATTGAAGATCTGGAGAAGTGAGTTGCAGCCACTGGAAATAAAATGACCTTTAGGGTAAACCTGAACCTTTTTAAAATTTGTCTGATGCGCATTTAATGATTTTGCAGGACATTCTTCTCGTCCTTCTTTTATATGTTCTGTACAAAAGGACACATGGACATTGCCAAACAGTCCATCAGTGATGACCAGTCAGCAGAAGAGACTGGAAAAATAGGTACAACTGTGCAATGTATTCATTTATATCACTTTTTCTACACTGAGGCTAATTCCAACAAATATAATGATAATTTCTTATCCAATCTTTCAGCTGATTATTGTATATCTGGGAATGTAATTCTTACTTTAATTGAATAAATAGTTATATTTGCTTATTTGAAAAATTCCAACTTTTTCATTATTTGTCACACAGCACTTTTAAACTAGGTAACCTTAACAGCATATTATAGCCACGTTATAAATCTGGCAGTATTTCATTTATTGATCCCAATGAGTTTTATATTGGGACAGGTAGAAAAAGAGGGGAGGGGTGGGCTAATGGAGGGTGTGGTGCACATTATTTAATTTATTACATGCACAAAGTACGAATACAATAAGATAGCATTTATAGATCTGCAAAATAATAATATTTTCTTAATAGGGTCTTACATTTGCACTGAAATTCATGGTGTCCATGCATCCTTAATTGGGTAAAAACCTATCATTTTAAAGCAATCATGTTATATTTCACTCTTTAGCTTGAAATATTTTTTATTCTATACAAATAGTTTCAATTTTCTAATCATGAGCCACATTTGTATGTACCCTTTAACACGATTAATTTTCTACCTGGTTCAAATGTTTTTTTTGTTTTTAATTTAATAAATTTCAGGTATTTTAATGAGAAACTGACTGGAGAAAAAAGAATAAAGGAACCAAACACTGGTGGCATGGCACAAGAAGAGAAGCCTGCAGGGAAGAGAGAGAAGGGAAGAAAAGAAGAACTGCTGCTCAAGTTCATGATTCTTTCAATTCAAAGATGCAATGCCAAATAAAGTATTTTATAAGTGTTTTACATTGTGATATCTGTTTTTCCTAAACTGGGGTTTGTTTGTCAACAATAGCTCTATAGGCACACAACAGTTCAATAACCATACCAGTAGGGTAACTACACAGTATCTTTTATATCATCAACGCTAAAACACCGAAAATTGAGTTTTTTCTTTATCTAACATAAAATTAAAGCTTAATTCACTACAGTCAAAAATTTAAGTGCGGTAGCGAGACACCCATCTGGGCCCCTAATATCTGTATTTCGTGAGAAATGTAAGAAAGATGTGCTGTTTTTCTGCTGGAAACCGTCACTTAAGTAAAAAAACATATATATATATACATACATTACGAAGTGAATCAAAACCCGCAACACCTACTTTTTTGTGTTTATTTATTTATTTATTTTTTTTTTTCTGGAGAGACACTTTTGATGCGTCGTTTTAAAACATTAGCAAGCGCTTGAAAATGCCCAGGAATGCCGTAATGAAGCATATGTTGACAATATACACCTTTGCCTTGCTTCCTGTTTCCACGACAGTCCGTAACCTCAGCTCCTCCATCGTACAGAGATTCATTGGCACAAATTCAAGAAAGAAGTTCATCGTCTGGTACTTGTTGCTGCGCGTGAAAGTCCACTTAAGTTGAACAAAACTTGGTTTTGCGGATCCTTTTTTGCGAGACCGAAACTTTGTCTTTCGCTGTGGCATGCAGATAGAAACTCTTCCTGTTAAAAAGACGGATTTTCAGATTCTTTCGGCTGAAGTTGCAGTAACCTGACAAAAGGGCCGCCATATTTGATCTGGCAGTATTGGCTAGGCGTTCTCGGCGAGTATCTCTCGGTGACGTCACAGCTCACGGTAGAGTCCAGGATTGACCGCGCCGAGAACGCCTAGGGACTAGGCTGGGTAAACAACACTGAATTGGAGATGTTGACACATATAGCTCTCAACAGTCATTTTCTTACATCCATTTTTTTTTTTCTATGCTCCTGATGAATTTTACCGTGTTTAAATAAAGAATTATTCTATTCTATTCTATTCCAATATATATAATTTTTATTCCTGCAGATTAACCCTAGGACGTAATGGATATTCATGTTACGTTCTAATTCGCTTCACTCAAACGAACGTAAATTATTTACTGCTTAAATAACCGCAAGAAACCAGGCGAAATCAGATATGGGTGGATCGCGTGCGAACCCTAACACTTTAATGAGAAGTAATCTTACAGCATTGGTCAGGGAAAAACAGATACCATATTTAAATATGAGCTAAATACCTAGATGTTTCGTCACACTTAAACGATTACATTCTGTCTCTAAAACGTACATGTCTTTCGCTTCGTCTGTTTTCCAGCGCCCATGAAGTTTTAACAACCTCTCAGAAACGGCTTTGGAAGCGTTATTACTGATAACAGCTGTAGCACCCCCAGAACGCAGACTATGCAGGCCATATTCCTTGGGGTCATAGCCCAAATCTTTCAAAGTAGTCTTAAATATTTCTCTGCAGCGAGTATAGGATAACTTGCCATTCCTAAGACTATAACCCGACTTGTTCTTCGTTAATGGCCTGAATAGAGGCAAGTGACTAGACAGATCCAAATTGGCTGCTTCAATATACCTACGTAAGATAGCTACTGGGCAGTATTTGTTCTCTAACTTAGCGATATAAACATAGTTGCCCTCTCTATATACATCCGTTTTACTCCTTGGCACAAAAATTTTAACAAAACCATCGCAAAACGTGAGGTGCTTTGGCTGTATATTAGCCAACTCGTTGAAACGAAAAAATCCTGCAAAACCTAAAGAACTTATTGCGGCAATACGTAAGTCCTTTAAAGATGCTTCGTCAGCGCCATGCCTGTCAATAATGTTTCTAATGATGGCAGGGTCCACGGGCTTTTTCTTTGTAACTGGATTGCTCCTTGTCCTCTTGGCGCACTCAATGAAGTTCTTGCAACAAGCGTTATCCAAAGGATTGAGATTATCATCAGGAACAAAGGAATGGAACCATTTCAGCGCAGCATGAACTAAAACCATTGCAGCCGGGGACCTAAGCTGTTGATCTAAGCCAAATAGATAAAGGGCGACAACAGAAGAAGAAAAAGGCAACTGTAGCGCAATTTTCCTAGTCCTACACCACAGTAAAAACTTGTTTATTTCCTTAAGATATTTCTTGACAGTAGAATCCGCCCTGGAACTAAGCAAACAACTAAATAAAGAACTGAAATCCGGCCTAATAGCAGGAGGGAGCACCATCCATGCTTTACTTGCAATTACGACCTGCAAGAAAAAATTATATCACCAAA
>JBBMOI010000008.1:27665000-27757500 GCA_038088405.1 Porites divaricata | reverse complement strand
CTGCGATGTTCATTTTGCGTCTGCTGAAGAATACTGACCATGGTACTGACGTCTGCCATTTAAAAATTAGGGGGTAATGAAAATGAGCGAAAATGTCGGGAGACTAGGCCGAGGGCTGTAGAGAGGCAACCTCTTCTATCACACGGCAGAAAAAAAATTGCTGGAAAGTAATGTTCTACCTGATAATTATTCTGATGACCAAAAGAGAGACATTACGTCATCATTCAAGTCATCAAAGCTTTTTTAATGTTTTCGTTCGTTTTTAAAGTATCTGTTTTCGTCATAACTTGGCCAGTTTTTTGTTGTTTTCTTAGCAATTCTGAACAGGGGTGGTTTTTGCATGAGCCTGCGCGACCGCTGACTTGACAAAGAGCACGCGACCAGTGACAGCGACCGTGGTGCATAGTCATAGGAGCCAAATTGTTCACTTTGAAAGCTTGCTTGACATTGAAATGGTAGCAGGAACTTAGGAAAGACCTTCGTTGTACAAGATAAGTAAAGATCTGGTGATTTAAAGTGGAGACTGATGCGCTGAACGAGGTGAAAGAGCAAGTTTCTCAAGGATGTCTGGCACGAACACAGCTGCTTGTTATTGTTTGGCGCTCGACTCGTGTTTTGCTTCCCGTTCAAGAACCGCAAAGTTTGGCATAGAATGCATTGCTGATAAGTAGTTATTGAGCAAAATGTTCTTTATTCAGTGTTTGTCTATAAATCGGATGTAAATTAGTTTCTCCATACCGTAGAGGATTTCTGTCAATAATTTGTTGATAGCTGATTTAGCCATATTTCGCGAGTGGAATAATAACGATCAGCGGGCGACTATCACGCTGTTGTCAGTTGGAATAGAAAGTTGTTCCCTTAAGTATTTTAGCGATACAAAGTTTGTTTATCGGAAAATTGCAGAACTTCCTGTTTTTGCGTGGACTAACATTGTAACGCATTATTAACAGGAATATTCATTTAGCCAGAACTTAAGTGCTGTAAAAAATTTAACTTTTGGTCGGCATCACATGTTTACTGTACTTCTTGGGAAACCTAACCGTTTGTTTCATCGAAATCGGTCACAACATTCGACTTTAATTTCGGTCCTATTGAATACAGTTTTGACTGTGTCTCACTGATATTAATTTTTATTTTTTTATTTTTCGAGAAAGAGTGACTACCACCAACATCTCACCAAGTGACTGATCTACGTCTCGTGTGCTGTTGATTTTGTCGCTTCTAAGTGCTGGGAAAATTGTAGAACATTTATATTAATTCACTGCTGAACTCAACACCGGATTTTGCGCACTTCGAGCCCGCTCGCTGAATTTTGCTATTTTTTTTTTTTTAATATTTCTGTTCCTTTCTCATTTCAAAACGAAAAAAATTGAAAGAGTTTACTTGCGTCAGCAAACGTTTCGGCACTTTGTTTAGACTTTGATGAGGTTAGCGCAATCCTACAGGCACTACATATATACGCGCAATGTTGTCCAGGCCTAGTGGGGAGGTGAAATTTGATGGTAGCTCGTGTAAGTTAAAGCCAGTCTCCTTCGCTTTTGTTAAGACCATGTTACAGTTTTTTTTGCAAACTACTCATTTTGTTAAATCACGAGCACATTCGCCAAGACCAACGAGAAAAATAAACACGACGATGGCTTTGAGACTCACCATTTTGATGAAGGCAGACCCTTTGGTGAGCCTCCATGCACATCGCTTGTTCAACGGTCGCGCATGCTCATGCAGAAAAGACCCCTGTTGCAATTCTGTACACTGTATCGCCTAGTAGTAATTATTATTCCATTTTCAAAGAAGAACCAATCAAAAATTGAGCCAGAAGTTTAAAACGCAAGTAGTCTAAGGCCCGGGACTAAGGCGTTGACTTGTGGAAAATGAATTACTGGCTATAACTCTGGCATAGATGATGGCGCTGAACGAAAATTTGGCACACAAAAAGAACTCATCGTCCTTAACATTTTAAAGTATAGACATCGTGTTAATAAGTTATGTGATATGTCACGTAACCATTTTGCTATAAAGCGAAAACTATTGACCAACTGGTGGCCGGTTTAAGAAATCGGAAAAAAAAAAATATTAATTCATATAAAATATTTATTCTGGATTTGCAAAAACGTGGCTACAGAAATCTCTCTTATATGCCCTCTGACTGAGTCTCGTAGTAGAGCAGTTTTTTTTTTTTTTCGCAGTTACTTTTCATTTATTTAATCGGTAACGGATAGGCCAAAGTAGCCAGACTTTGATGAGTTTCTCACTGGCTATTAACCTATTACCCCCCACCCCCACCCCCCCAGTTTGAAATCAGTGCGCGTATTAGACTGAACTCCGTTCTCATAGGGGGTTGTTTTAGTTGTTTTCCGGAAAGCATCATTAAGCCTTATGAAGGAACAATTCTCACGTCTGGCAAAGTCTGCTGCGTCCAATATCTTCTGGTATTTCGTCCCATTTCGGGCTACACGGGTGAAAGACTAATCCAGGGCTTGAGACGGAAAGATTGGATATTGTGAGCTTTGTTGTTGGCAGTAACAAGTCTTTGGCCTCACAAAGTAGGTTCTAGGGTTGAAATCTATTGGGCAAGATGGATGATTTCCAACCAGGCCAAAGACTTAGGAAAAAATTGTGTGGAAGGCGGAGGCTGTATGTCACCTTTTCAACCGCTGGTTTACATCCGGGATCTTGAATAAATCGATTGTCAGTGAGTCGTTGTCCATGTGACGATTTATGTGGAGAAAGCGAGAGTTTTACGGAGTAATTTGACGATGTTTCGCCCGTGTTAAGCGTGGAAATATTATGAGTGGTTTTGGAAGTGTTGCGAATGCCGCCAAAGTCATTTATTGAGTGATTTACCAAAAGTGTTGACAGACAAGTCTCAAGTACGTGCGGTGAGAATACTTTGTGTCAAGCATAAAAACGCTTCGTGAGTCTTTAGCTTATAGGTGATTTTGTCTTAGAAAGCCTATTCTTTGCTCAAAGATTGTGGATTCTTAATCTGTTTTTGGCTGACACTGAGCTGTGGCCTCACAGTTTGGCTGACTAAAAGACTACAATTTCTGGACGATTCAAATGTTGTTTATTTCATCGCAAAATCCTGTTACTTCTGCGAGAGAACTTTACCGTCTGTTGCCAGCAATAATACTGTCATTGTTTAGCTTCAGCTAGTGACTTTGAACTGCTTCCCATTCCACTTAGATGTCAAATAGTTAAAATGTCCTTGAAATTTCTTTAGCCACGTTTTAACAAATCCAGACAGATATATAACTGTATGTGGGAAAATATCGTTTTAAATGCCCAACTTTAATCCTGAATTATTTAAAACTTTAATTTAAAACTTCGCGTACATTCATTCCGAACGCAAAAAGTTAGGTATGTTTATCCTCTTACAGTAATACCATTTTTTTTTTTATCGAAGCAAAGTAAATTCGCCACCAACTCACTAATTTCGTTCATTTTCAATCTTTGGTGACGTAACATGTCACGGGACCATAATCAAACGTTAAGGCACAAGGAAAGCTCAAGATTTACTATTGGGAAAAGTTATTTTTTTTTAACGTCTGAGGGATAAGAATCAGCTGTAATGGTTAATTTTACTTTCTCTTTGACATGATTTGTATGTCACTGTCAGACTTGATTTGTGTATCGAAAAAGAGCGATCAGTTTTTATCCATCCATTTCAGCAAAAGTTAATGGAATCACTTCCCTCTGTAGCGGACAACCTCGAACAGTGACTTCGTCGCACAAATATGCGGCAATGAAGAAAGACGAAAAAGCTAACCATTTTTGGATCAAAAGATTTAAACAAAACTCGAAGCTTTATATAACTTAACATCATTATAATTTACTTTTACCGTTATCACTTATAAAATAATAATAATGATAATAATAATAATAATAATAATAACAGTCCAGTTCTAAGAATTTGCTCCGCCATGTTAAAAGTCTCGGAATTAAAGTGCATGCGCATGTCTCGACGTTGTAGAAATCGGCACTACTTGGTACCTAATATCCTGCAAAAATGTGCTTTCTGTCTGAGGCCGTTGACTTGAAAGAGAGAAAAATTTACGACAAGACAAGAGCTCCAGTACCAACGTTTACAGTGTAAAATAGAGAAAAATAATGATGATAATGATAATGGAAACTTTATTGTGTTTTCAAATATACAATTGTAAATCGCGCTACGTGTAGGCATTTTCAAATGTTTCTTGAGATTGGATTATTAAAAAAAAAAAACAAAGCTTAAGACCAATCAAAAAAGAAAGAAAAGAAAAGAAATCAAAATTGTATGAAGTCTGGGCTATCCTAATTCTTATTTCTACAACAAAAGATGTAATGTGTTGCTCTAATGGCTATATCTAACATTTTCATGATTTTGTCATAAAGTTATTGCTTTTGTCAATGCCAATGTCATTCATCATGTCTAAGAACGTGGAACATTCATCGGAGAAAACGCCAAGGGAGCTCATAGAGAGATTTACAACTTTCCGTACCTGTAATTTCGACTCATTTCTTTGATCATGTTCAGAAATTCCCATTGCTACATACATGTACAGGTTGTAAATTTTAGCAAGAATACCGAGATTGACGAACGGTTTCAAAAAGCAATGTCGGCGCAAGTTATATATTTTCAGCCCAAGGCAAAGGTTAGAAATAAAAGCACAATCTAAAGAGAATAAAAAACAAAAACTGAATACCAACACTCCAACTCAGTACCTAAGTATTTCAAAATATCGTACAGTTGTACATGGAGCCGAAAGTACTTAAACATTACAATCAAGGGTTTCTGTATTAGACTTGAGGTTAACTATATTTAGCAAAACTTTGAAAGGTTTGAACCCAGGAGTCGTTTCAAAAGTAAGTTGAGTTTGATCGTCCGGGTGAACTTAGTCCTGAATAGGACTGTTGTTGTTGACAGTAACTGAGGTTTCGACAACCTGTGCGGTAGTCATCTTCAGAGTCAAATTGAGTTGTATCACGTCAGTTGATGGAATAATACTCTGGTCATTGATCTGATTGGTCAATTACGTCACGATGTTATTGGTCGTCTGTCAGCTAAGCCGTGATGTTATTGGCTATGAAGACTCATAATTAGTAATTGGTGCGTTTCGATCCGTCTATTGTCGTCTATTGTTAGTCAAATTGTCAGTTCTCCAGTCGTTCTCTCGTAGTTAGCTTGCTTGATCTATATTTAGCAAGATAAACAAATTTAATTCAATATATTATAGTAGGGGGCAATACGTAACAAGACAATAGGGTGTTATCCGCCGCACGGAAGATTTCTTCGATCTACAAAACTCTTCCTGTTGTAATAAAAAAAATGTTATATTATTCATTCCCAAATTGCTTCCATTTGTGTAAAGTAAATCCTCGTCTCCATTTGCATGTTAATATTGGCAAATCCAAGCGGAATATTAAATGACTTCTTCAAAAATCATTTCTTATTGGCCGAGCTATATTTTTAGGTAGTAGGTCGGCTATGTTGTTTTTGTAAAACTTGTGAGATTCCCTGTCCTTTTCTCCAGCTCCACCAAAACAGCTGAGCTAAACTAACTATCCCCAGCTCCTTCTCATCCGATGGCCTCTCGGTTTACCGTAGGCTGATTCTGCAAGAACATTTTTGCATGCATCAACTCCATTAAAAAAAAAAAAAAAAACACGCTTGAACGTGGGTAGTAAAAAGCTCAATATTGCTTCTCAGCTCGTTTTTGTAGCAATATTGCAAAATGAGTTGCACGTTTTATTTGCCTTTAAAATGGGTTAACTCAGTCTTGTGGGCATAAATGGATAATGGCTATTAAATTGATAAAAAAAAAAAAAGTTTAAATAAAAATAAAATTTAATCAGGGATCAAGTTAGTCATGTTCCCGACCCACCTGACGGTTCTATTTTTTATGTTGAATACTATATTTTGTATTTTAAAAGTATGTTAGTAAATGTTAACTTCTGTTAGCCGAAATATGCGCCGGAGCTGTTGATTTTAAAGAGAAGTTTTCAGGCATGAATGATTGTGAGAGTTATTTTCAGGAGCAGGTTTCTACAAGCAGCCAACTAAAATGAAAATAAATCAATTAATAGCCAGATATAATATAAAAAAAATGCTATCAGCAAATACTTATTGACATAAAAATGAATGTATTGGCCAATCTTGTTCAATATAGATTAGTGATAAATATTACAGGTTTCTTTTTCCGTAAAATTATATCTAATCTTTACGCAATCAGGTTCTTAACGTTGATTTTTGAACAATACAAGTAAGCCGTTTAAATTTAAAAGAATACTACTTGTCCTTCAGAAAACTAAGTCAGCAAGCATGGCGTCAGAGCTATGGCTGAAAGCTTTCTCGCTGTTAATGGCCATCCTCGTATGTGAACGTAAGTGAATCAATCTCCAATTAATGCTTCCTGAATAAGTGAGTCAATTCATAATGTTGCTTTATTTGACTTCATGGGCTCTTTTGGGGAACGTAGATGGAATTTAAAAAAAAATAATAACAATAATAATAAGAAGAAGATTAGTTGTAAAAAGGGAATAAAGGTGATAAAAATCCTGTGATTGTTGAAGAGACTTGCAGAGAAGTTGTCTTCATATACTAATATGGTTCGTCTTGAGGCATAATTTATCAGTTCAATCACCAATCTTTTGCAGATTATCTTTTCTTTAAGTCGCTATTAGCGAACCGAAATGAGTGGTAGGTGCATTGTACAACTTGAGACGGTATATATGAAAATTTTTCCGCGTTTCTTTTGAAGAAGACTTCAAGCTGGAACATCGAGTCTCCGGTACATATTCATGTATTCTTCAGTCACATCATAACATGTTTAAGTTTGAAAAATTCAGTTCTCGTGATCACGAGACATGAGGTCATTACTTAGATAAGATCCGGAATCCACTTTTTATATTATTATTATCTCTTCTTCCACAGTCTTTGCTGGTGTCTTTCTTGAGCATTAGCCGGGCGCAAACCATGCACCCGGAGAATCAGTCACTCAAGTCAATCATTCTGCTCATAAACTAAGCACCTTTCTGATTATTCGCGCAGATCCCAGCATGCAGATCATTTTGGATTTCTGTCACAGTAGCTCTATCTGATACTTTCTTGACGTTTTCTGTCATCCCCTTCACTACTGTATCAAGCACTGACACTAGAAACCTCAGGAATCACTATAGCCTGGGAAGCAAGCGTTTGGTTCCATTTGGTTTCAGAGCAGATAAAGACCGGTTTTGGCCGCGCGAGAAATGAAATGACTCTTGTTCCTCGTTCTTTGCTCCTAAGCCGCACAGAAACGCTTGCTACGCAGGCTAGAATCACTACGGGTCTTTTTACTTGCTTTTCTTTTCTATTTCTTCCAGTGAAATAATAAATTCATTAATGCAATCTTGAGGGGTACGTCTGACCTGCCCTGACCGTAATTTTGCACAAAACTCGCGTGGAAACGCTTACAACTGGTTATTTCATACTTGACCTTTTAATCTCCGACGTGACGTCTTAATATCTCTATCATTATTTAAACACAGTAAAAAAGGGGCAGCTCGGTATACTTTAATAAAAATTATATAAATTATTATTCACGTTGAAACATACCCAGCTACCACTCAGTGGTCTAAGGGCACAAGTAAATCCACTGAATAATTATACAGCCTCAGCTGCGTAATGGAACCCATGAAAATCAATAGAGAGAGATACACTCACGTTCGCGAAAATCGGTAGCCTTCAAATAACCTCGCATTTTTGTGAGATGAACGGCACTGACTCGTGGTCAGATTTTCCATGTTAATTTGACATGACTTTTGTTTTTTATCAAGCAAGCTTCATGGGATTATAATTTCTTGGTAATTCTTAAATGTCGTATCAACTTATTTTTGTAGGTTGTTATAATTATATAATTACGTCCATGTTTAGATTGAAACCCAGGCTTCACTAGGGCTTTCGATTGAATATTTTTTGGACCTAAAATGCATAATTCGTAAAATGCATAATTCGCAGTTCTGATTGGCTAGAACTCGTTTTGATACAAAAATTACTCTACTTGCTCCCAGCTTGCTTTGCTTACTTATTTAGGTGTTTTTTTTTTTTTTTTTTTTTGCTATTCTATACTTTTCTTGTTTTGGTCTGTTTTTTGTTGTTGTTGTTGTTGTTGTTGTTGTATTTCTGCTGTATTTTTATTTATTTATTATTTACTTACGTACTTTTTTTGTGACTAGTGGAGGGATCCATTCGGCCACCATGTCCAACGTCACCTAGTCGTTGTTTTCAGCCGCCAGTTAGAGGTCTCTGCAGAGCTTATTTTCGTCGATATTATTTTGATTCAAAATCTGGCAAGTGCAAAATGTTTATTTATGGAGGTTGCAGAGGAAATCGAAACAACTTTAGAGACAAGAAGAGCTGCGACCAAACATGTCCAGGTAAAACCAACTGCAATTCAGTACGGCACTTGTAGTTAAAAGAAAGCAACAAAACCACATATGAGTATTTAGGTTTATTTATGTTGCATAAAAAAAAAAAAAAAAAAAGAAAATTTGAATTATAACACGAATCATTACTCAATTTCAGTTTCCTTAACTATTTTTGTCATCACACCCCCATAATACCTACGTCAGGTAATATATACCGTTAACATCCACAGCAATATGCCGCGGCGGAGGGACTAATATTAAGCCGACACCATCTCCCAAAATATGCGCAGCTATCTTGCGTGGCCCCTGTACCTTTCCTCCAGTTAAAGGACCTTGTAGGGCCCGCAAGGCGCGATTCTACTATGATCAACGAACGAATCAGTGCAAGATGTTCATTTATGGTGGCTGCAGGGGAAATGGAAATAACTTTAAAACAATGAAGAGATGCAGGAAAAATTGCCCAGGTGAGAATAATAGTTATGATTATGATAATGGTTATCTTTATGATTACGATTACAGTCATGATGATGATGACGACGATGTTTATTATTATTACTGTTAGTAATGGTAACAGGACTGAGTGGAGTCCAATTCGGTGTGTAATCATACGAGTGATTAACAAAATCGGACGACCGCGTAGCGGGAGTCCGATTTGTTTAATCACTCGTATGATTACACACCGAATTGGACTCCACTCAGTCCTGTTACCAATTAATCATAACTTTAACAAAATTTGTAATATAATAGGCTATTTTTTAAATCAAAACACAAGAAATGCGACATTTTGTTTTGCTAGCAGTGAAAAAAAAGCCATTTAAGCGCGCGCGTGATGGCGCGTTCTGTCCAATTACTTAGGCATGACGCGTACTGTCCTATTAAACTGTCCAATTAAGGCTGAAATCGGGGCAGTTGATAGCCAATCAGATTTGACAATTTTGTTATAGTTATGATTACTATTGTTATTATCATTATCATTATTAATAATATTATTATTATTGTTGTTGCTGATTTGCGTATATTATAGCCTCATTAATTCCAAAATGCCAAATCTCAAATTATTTTGGCATCCGATAGGACACTCCTAAAAGCCACCTTTGGGGTCGTCCCGTATTTAGTTTATTTATTCCTCAATATGCAAAGCTCTATTTATTTTCATACCTTATCTTATTTCTTAGTTACTTATTGTCTCAGTTACATGTAAGACAGTAATATAACAGTCTTAGGATAAACAGCAATAACATCTTTAGCTTTTATTTGTATACAAGCACTGCCTACATGGAAACCCGCCTAGTTTGGTGGGACTAGCGTGCCGTTTGTGATTTGAATAACTATGTACCTACCTATCTCTAACCTATTATAAAAATTAATATGTTTATCACACATATGCACGTCAATAAGTCATTTTCTCCTCGATTTCATGGTTATTTTCTGTGATTAATTTTTCGTTAGCCATTTTTATTGTATATTATTGCATGAGACAAATTTTAACTGTTTCTCTATTTTTGAGATAAATGTTTTCGAAGAAAATGGCCAAAAGAGGGCGTGGACCGGGTGGATCAAGTCGAAGAGACCAAAATCGAATACGTTATTGGCGTAAGTGGACAAGTTAATTTCAATTTACGTATGAGGAATTCTAGAGAAAAAAAGAAGTAATTAAGAAAATGAAAGTAAACACAGTACTAAAAAAATAAATAAATAATTAAATAAAACATAATGAAATGCAGGATTCAACTACAATATTGCATTATAACGTAGCAAGCGAGCTTGCCCTATATAAAGTCCTATTGAGCCGCTATGAACAAATTATTTATTTACTCACGCTGGTGCGCATGACGACGTGTTCAGCGGTGTTTTTCGTCTCTTTCCTAAGTACCCAAAAATCGATGGCAATGATAAAACTTCTAAGTCTTTTTTTGGGAATTTAGCTTAGTTCTAGACACTTAAACCAACAGCAAAAGCGGTGAAGATGTTTCGTAAATAATAGAACCTGAATGATTCGTTGAAAAGCCTGCCGTAAAGATTGACACATCCAATTTGTATAGTGTCCTCCGTTTTTAACGTTTGTTTATCCTTTACAAAACAAGTTAATTATAATAAGCTCAATAGCGAAACATTATGCACTTTTATTATCGCAACATAGCGAAACATTATGCACTTTTATTATCACAAAAACAACTGCTACCTGGTCTTATCAAGAAGCCGTAATGACCAGCCATTGTTCGTAAATGAATATAAGGTTAAAGAAGGATGACTGTCGTCTTCGCTAAAATAAATAAATAATAATAATAATAATAATAACACTTTTTCTGGATTTCGCCGTCAGCAAATCCAAACCGGCGATACTACACGACTTCTCACGAGCATGTGAGTTTTCTAACTTTAGGTGTGAACTTTAATGCTCTTTAACCTTTGTCTATGCTTTAGTTTCCATTGATCGTTAACGAATAAATAAGCAAATTTTCACTCTCAGTTTTGCAGAAAGAATTTTCATTCAAACTAGACGATTGTGGCGTGTTTGTAATCACCCAATAGAAGCATTTGATATTGTATGATCGCGCGTTACGACCATTTTGCAGTTAATCAAAAAGCAAGCATTTCTGTCAGCTATGTTATGAAAGAATTTGCTCATGCTTTTAGCTATGCTTATATCGAGTTATGGATGCACTTGGGAAGCTTGGAGCTACCCTTACACATCTTTCGTGTTCTCCAAACTTCCCGCGTGCATCGAGAACTCGATATACGCACGCTTAAAGCATGAACTGATCGCGCTTTTTGGCAAATATCTTTGTCTTCACTCCTTTTTTGTTTCTATTCTGTTTTGGAAAAAATTGAGCACCAAAAAATTGTAATTATTAAATGGCACACGCGGCTATCCTACATTTCAATAGGAGCGTTGCGTGACGACACTAAGAACGGCTGTGTAGCAGACTAACATTTCAATTGCTTTATGATGTTATCTAACTAGCCGTTTTCCTAATCTTTTCTGCTACAAGGTTATTTGTTTTTTTCGGACTGTTTCTTTGTTTTTTTTTGTTTTTTTTTTACAAGAATCAGGTCGTTATTTTGCTAGTAGCAGCCCGTCTGTTGAACTAATCTTGGCTTATCAGTCCCTCACTTTTATTCGTTTATTTATTTATTTTTTCTATTTTTCATGTTGGACGCCTAAATCAATGAAATTTAAACTTGCAAGTTGTTTGGTCTTAAATAACTTTTGGGTAATTCCGATTGTGTCATTTACTATACAGGGAGGAGAGGAGATAATACCGCCGTAGATGATCACTAGCAATAGAAAGTTCTCCGAAAGGTGGGTCTCTAACCACTATTTTAACCTTCAACTGTCCTCGACTCTGAGCGTTTATGAGTTAATAGACTTACGCTGCATTTTGTTAATTTCCAGCGTAACACGACAGACGATAATGCGACAAAAGGGAACACTGTTACTATGTTCTTAAATTCATGTAAAACCTAAAAATCATTTTTTTAGCAGATAATGTGTGATTTAATAAAATTGCGACGACAGAACTGGCTGAATGTTTGCCTGTTATTTTTCATATGTGTTATTTTGACCAAGCGTGAGGTCATGGTGGCTGCCTATTGGCCTCTTTTTATCAGAGGGTCAGCCGGATTTTCAGTTGACCTCGATCAGTAAAATCTTCAATACCAATTTAATTTTAAAATAATAAACTGATTTTTACGGCCAGAAGAATGATATAAAAAATAAATAAAAGAAACAAAAATGAAATTATTGAACGAGGTTGAGCAAAATATCGTGATTTGTCAGTTGCGAGCAGGAGATATGTCCAGGAATGCACGCATTGGCGAAAATGGCAGAAATTGCGATTAATCGCCAAAATCGCCAAACTGTAAACAAAAATTAAAATGAGATGGCAAAGGGGCTCTCTGGAAAGTGGCAATTTTGGCGAAAATGGCAGAATTGGCAATTAATCGCCAAATCGCCAAACTGTAAACAGAAATTCAAATGAGTTGGCAAAGGGGCCTTTTGGAAGGTGGCGATTTTGGCGAAAATTGCGTATTTGGTGGAAATGGCAGTTAATCGCCGAAATCGCCAAACTGTAAACAAAAATTCAAATGAGATGGCAAAGGAGCCATTAAGAAAGTGGTGATTTTGGAGACATTTGGCGTATTTGGCGGAAATGGCGATTAACCGTCAAAGCTACCATCCCATTGATCGAGACCGTCAAAAAGTAGGAGCGGAGCTGTTCACTTGGTAAGTCACGAATTCCATCATATTCCAGGTTAGCTAAGAGGACGCTGTGATCAACTGTATCGTAAGTTTTACTTACCGGTATTAATTGAGTCCAAAGATTTCCCAGAAGGGTATAATTTATTTTCAACCGAAGAAGCATGGGTAGTTGTGCATCCACTGCAAAAACCAAATTGATTCTCATAATTTAGTATATCAGGTTTATATTGTATCAAGAAAATTATAACTAATCTCTTGAACATTAGTTTCTCCTTCATTTTATGAAAAAAAAAAAAAAAAAAAAAAAAAAAAGACAGCAAAGTAATTGGTATATATCTCCAATGCTGTTTATTATAACTCAGAATTATTACATCAGGAACTTGAACACAAGCAGGAGAGTTATTATCTGACGCAATTGTCCGCTGACAAAACTCCGACCAGCGCCTGTTGTGGGACACTCTCCTCCAAGCTTGGTTAAGATTCTGAGCGGTCCCCCAGTGCCATGGGTGATTTTCATCGGCATAGCAAACACGGTGGCTCCTTTGGAGGGTAACTTGTCCAGATTGGCCAAGTTCACATATACAGGGATGTTTTCTTTGAATAAAGTTTTGCGAGATTGGAAATCTATTGACTGGCCATAGTTCAAGCGACGCTGTGTCCAAACCAACTGCCTTTACCTTACGACTCACCATCCACTTAGCTGAGTCTGGATAGATACCTGAAGATCAACAAGCTTGCCATTCAGTGGAGAGAGAGGAGACAGATGTTGTCATTTCCCCATTGTTAAAGGGTTTACATTTCCAAGTACTTACTTATTTAGTTTTGAATAAAAACTCCACTTAGCTTAGCTCAGTAACTTTATATATTGCATGGAATATAGACGGAGTAATATGGCCTTGCGATCGAGTTTTATAAAATAACTAAGATAGTACGCGCGCTCTGATTGGCCGAGAGCAGTGTTTGCATGAGAGTATGTAAACATGGTTTTGACGTCAAGATGTTTTGTTTTTCGCGCTCTATAATCACGCAAGCACGAATTTGAAAAATTTTTCAAGTTCAAAACTCGACAAGTTTACCCTATTTACCCATTCCTTCGTCGGCTGAAACTTCGAAAATCGTTATAAAGAAGGTGTGTCAATTTTTTTTTCGCTTAAGCTGACATTCTAAGCGAGAAAAACCCGTATTTTGGAAAGCATCTTTTTTGCAAAACAAAGACTGATTTTAAGCCTACAAGCTTCGTGTACAAGACTATGCGACAGGTAAGAATTTCTCTTTTAATCATTGCTTTAGAAAAAAGAGTTTTGCTTTTTTTCTGAGGAAAATTATTTTATAAAAGCAATAGAAAACTTTTTTCCTGTGTTTGCATAGCCTGATATAAGCACTCGAGGGGTTGGGAGAATTCTCGACAGTTATGCAAACCCTCGACGTCGTCTCGGGTTTGCATAACTGTCTCGAATTCTCCCAACCCCTGTCGTGTTTATATCAGGCAATGCAAACACGGAAAACGTTTTCTATTGCTTAAATGGCAATTGTCTTTAAAAATGGTAAAAGCTTAGCTAGTTAGCTAGTTCTCTTTGGGGTTAGCGCTAAGCAACCACGACTACTTCTACGTCTCGGGCTCAAAGTGTAACGGAGCCGCCCCCCTCAAAAAACATACTTTAACCGTTGGTCGATAATTTTATGTTATTAGATAATGTGCAAGCTACCTCGCCAGCATATAGGATCTGGTAATCATAAGACTCAAGCTTAGCACTTACCCGGAAAATGCATATTGGAAACGTTTCTCGCAGGCTGCATTCCTAGATATTTGTTATTATCGGAGAAGAATTTCCCCCACCCCGTTAAAACCAACAGAATCACGCCTTCCGGGATCTTGCTATGTTTTTCTTCCCAGTCCTCGATGTCACTCGGCATCAGCTGATAGTCCGAGTTTTTTTAGAGAGTCTTCGGACGAATATCTATTACAACAGATGGTCCAATGAGGTCCTTCAAGGGGATTTCTCCAGTGCTTATTTTGTCTATGTACAAGCTTCTTGGTGCCTCGATGTGCGTCCCGCAGTGGTCGGAGGTGTAGAAGTCATACATGATAACGTAAGACCCGTCTCTTGTGACGTTCGGAAAATACACTTGTGTCATATTGAAAGGTGTCATTCCTGGCCAGCAGAAAGTCTCGTTGCTAAAAGAATATATACGTCATATCCAGCCACGATACCTTTACGCGAGAACAAGGGAGAAACAAATTGGAATTTCTGCACGATATACTTGTTGAAAATAAGAAAAACATAGAAAAAGAATAATCATAGACAGCTATAGTTGGTAAAGATGTCAGTTAAAAATGAACCCTTCCTCTATTATTTTGAATTTAGATAGTATAAAAAGGCCAAAAAAATATGAGTTAATAACAAATACAGGCGAATTAATCACCTTCAGTAATGTAAGACTCAATGTGGCAAAACTAAGACTTGCTCAGTGAAAGTTTATGTCCAAAAACAGTGGCAAGAAAGAAAAAAGGGAAAACCTCTTGTTCAAACAAATTCTCTAAGGTCACGTCTCACGCTCACGTACTAGCTTACGGGTCGTTTTGGCATGTCAACACTTAATTTCAAAAGGTCAGGATGGAGTCGGAGTCGGAGTCGTAATCAGAAGCGTAGAGTTTTTAATCTGGTGAAAACAACGTTCTGACTCCGCTTACGACTCCGTCGCTTACGTTCCGCTTATGATCTATTGAAAACCAGATTGTCGGAGTCGAAAGCAGAAGTGAAGGAATAAACCAATTACAATGCGGGTTCCCACGCTTTGCGATTGGTTTGGTTCTTCTGCTTCTGCTTCCGAGTCCGACAATTTGGTTTTGACTAGATCATACGCGGAACGTAAGCGACGGAGTCGTAAGCGGTAGCAGAACGCTGTTTTCACAAGATCATAAGATCTACGCTACTGATTACGACTCCCACTCCGACTCCTTCACTAGTGAATTAAACCAGCTTTAAGCGCTCTTACGACTTATTGTTTACGATTCCGATTCCGACTCCGTCGCTTGTGAAAAAAAGAGTTTCTTGAAAAGCATCTTCAAATAAACGTCACTTCGTGACGGCCATTTTCAGACAAACATGACAGAATCTCGCCAGAAAAACGCGTCATCAATTGACCAATTACAATGCGATGTTCATGTACTGAGCGTGGGAGGAGCTCGAACAATGGACTGGTAACAGGCCCTTTATTTTTCCCTGTCCCCTCGTCTCGCGATCCGTCTCGCTTGGCTTACAAAACCCTGTTATGCAGGCTAGCTCTTTATATTTTCATTTTAAATTATTTCTGCTTTCACTACCTTTCTCTCCTCTCCCTCTCCCTCTTTCTTAACTATCTATGTACACAACACCAAGCAAACCACCAGTCTGAGATCTCTTTTCCCAGCAGTCAAAATATCAAAGTTTTACATAATATTCACGACGCCAAAAACAATTAAAATGTGGCATTTTTGCTAATCTGGTTATTTAACCAGAGTCAATAGCGCATGAGGCCGACGGCAGCATTGATAATAGACCACTAGTTGGATTTAACTAAAGTGACATATCCCTGTCACCCAATAAGTAAGTTTAACCGTCAACCATGCGAACGCGAAATAGAGCATACCCTAGTTCTTTGTTTTCTTGACTGTCAAAATCCCCCCCCCCCCCCCCCAAAAAAAAAAAAAAAACAAGCAAACAAACAAACAAACAAATGGGGAATTCGCTATCAGTAAATAAAACTTGCTTTGGACGAGTAAATATACCATCCTCAGTATGTTAAGCATGCTACCCCCGTTCTCTGTTTATCGCACTTTTCATGTTTTCCAATGTCAGCAAAGATCCTACTAGCACCTCCTGTGCCATCTTTGATCTTTATTGGCGCACCGTACACCATAGCTCCCGCGGGAGGTAACTTATCCAGGTTGGCGACCATTTCATATCCGGGTACGTTGGCACTTAATAGGATTGTATGAGACTTAAAGATTTTCGACTGTCCTTTGTCCAACGATACTACGTCCACACCAACTGCAGTGACTTTTCCACTCTTCACAATCCATTCAGCTGCTTCAGGACTGAAACCTAGTATAGAAATGGAAAGTAAATTTTCGTATATATGCAAATCTAAAAACGAACATTGTGCACTTGTTTGTACCAGTATGACGGTACTTATTACAGGGCGAATTGGAGTTATTTGGATGTAACCTTGATTATTGTTGATTTTAGTTACACGCATCGCCTTCGTATCATCTGTAGAATCGAGGAAACGTTTTTCTTAAAACTGTCCTTGGCAAATGCGCTATGTTAGATATTTTTCACTGCGAAAAGAGTGTAAGATTCAGTGGTGTAGTGCTTTATGTGCGTGAGGTTCTCAGGGGTGCGGATTCGAACTCCACCTAAGTTCCTCTTTCTTACTAGGGCCACAAATTTAAAACTAGAGCATCTCAGGCTTGAATGTCGTGAAAAAGTCTTTGACAATTTGGTATCGCCTATCGTCCAGAATTTATTGTCTGCGTTTTAGCACATTCCGACAAATCGAAGCTTCAACACCCCTTCCGGCCAACCCCACGCACATCTGACTTCTTTTACAAACAAATATGCAAACTGTATGAGTCACGCACAATTATCCGCAAAAAAAACAAACAAACAAACAAAAAAATCGAAAAAACAAAACAAAACAAAAACAACAGTACGTAGGTTATGAAAATTGATTGAATTGTTGAAATTAAACCCTCCCCGAGCCAAAAAGCCGTTCAAGTGACCCATCATAGATCCGTTTCAAATGATCAAATGTCCCACCGAGGAGAAATTTTAAAAGTCCCAAAGTTTCACACGCACATGGATGAAAGAAGGACAGTAGAAACGCCCTCAAATGTCGAAAAAAAAAAAAAAAAATACAAACTAATAATACGATACATACAACACAGCATTTCTTGGCGTGTCATGCGACATATATATACGCTGTCCAAACAGTACACCTATTTCAACTATTACATTCCATGCATTCATGACCTTTCAGATCTTTTCACCGACATATCAATTTTAATCATCGCATAGGTTTTAAATAAAAACAGCACAATGCTAGAGTAGACCTTTGGTCTGCGGTCAACTGGCCACGAGGCCACAATCTTCCTCTCTGAGTCGTTCCTAAGCTAGTCTGCCTAGCCGTTTTTTGGATGAAGCGTTGCGTGACATCCAAAAAAAATGGCTGCAAGGGAGACCATTCCTAAGAGCGTCCGCAATGATTAGCACACCGAGACATCTCACATGAAATTCCCCACGCGCTGTACATGGGGACCGAATTCCCATTCCCCGGAGGCCTGATAAACAAACCCCCCCCCCCCCCCCCCCACGCAAAAATAAAAGAAAACCGGCAAATGCCCGGAGAGGAAAGTTGAAGCTTCGATTTGACTGATAAATTAATAATACCAAACGTTTCTACACTATATCACTGGGGTGTCCTGTATTTATTCTTTTTACAAAGTAACATACGTGATCTATGCAATGTCCAACATACTAATAATAATAATTTCAAAACTTATAAGGCGCAAATATCTATATAAATATATTCAAATGCGCCATAGGGAAAAAAATATATATATATATAATAATAATAATAATAATAATAATTATTATTATTATTATTATAATTATAATGGTAGGTACTACTAATAATAAATAAGATAATAATATAGATATGGAATAGAGAAACTAATGACCAAAAGTTAAAAAGATAAAATCTGTTAGCAAAAACTAAAAATTATAAGCTAAAAATCATTTATAATCTAATAAACTAAGAATACAATCTTATAATTTAAGTGGCACAAAATGCTTTTTTAAAAAGGTGAGTCTTCAATTTTCTCTTAAAAGTGTCAATTGAAGTAGATTCCCTAATAATTCTTGGCACGGCATTCTATAACTTAGGTGCGGCAAACAGAAAGGCCCGTTCACCGAGAGTTGCCTTAAGCTTAACATTCGGATAACTAAGTAGGGTACTGTCGCTAGAACTTCTTAAATTATATTTAGATACAAGCTTAGGAGTAATTAAAAAACTTAAGTACGAAGGTGCCAAGCCCTTAAAAATCTTAAAAACAATCAACAAGATTTTAAATTCAATTCTGAACTTTACAGGCAGCCAATGTAAATCTACTAATAAAGGAGTAATGTGAGAATATTTACTTTCATTGCATATTAATCTAGCACACATGTTCTGCACACGCTGTAGCTTATTGAGTTGATACTCCGGGAGGCCATATAAAAGACTGTTGCAGTAATCGATTCTGCTTGTAATAAAGGCATGAATCAGAGTTTTGGTGTTGTCTTTAGATAGATATTTTCTTATGCGTCTCAGATTATACAAATAATAGAAGGCAGAGTTACATATTTTTGAAATATGAATTGCCATCGTCAGCTTGGAATCAAACCACGAACCCAAGTTCCTTGCAGACGACACAGGAGTGATAGTTGCAGTGCCAACACGAAGGCTGTTAATAGATACTTTAGCCAGTTGCTGCGATGTGCCAATGATCAAAAATTCAGTTTTCTCATCGTTCAGTTTTAATTTGTCGTTAAGCATCCAGTTACGAATGTCTTCGATACACCTTTCGACCCTAGCCAAGGCGGCCTCTTGATTAGCATTATCATTAGGACAGAATGATAAATAGAGCTGGCTGTCGTCCGCATAGCAATGGATTTCTAAATTATGATTGCCGACAATTTCAAATATCTTGCTAGCATAGACAACAAACAATAAAGGCCCGAGGCACGAACCTTGAGGTACGCCGCATTCCAATTCAAACTTCGTCGAGAGTGTGCCGTCGATTGAAACTTGCTGAGTTCTACCACTTAAATATGATGCAAACCAGGACAGTGCCATATCCCGAACTCTAAATGCCGACCTAAGCCTCTCAAGTAAGATACCATGATCAATGGTATCAAAAGCCGCGCTCAGATCCAACAAAACAAGCAAGGTGACATGCTGTCTGTTCATGTTTAATAAAATGTCATTTTTAACTTTCAAGAGAGCGGATTCCGTGCTGTGAAACTTACGATATGATGATTGCAGCAAGGGAAATAAATTATTCATGTTGATGTGGTACTGAAGTTGCCTGGCTACCGCACTCTCAGTCAATTTGGAGATGAATTGTAAGTTACTGACAGGTCGATAGTTTTTGAATATCGGTTCTAAGCCATCTTTCTTAAGTAGAGGAAAAACCAGGGCATTTTTCCACACTGACGGAAAGACACCATGCTCGAGAGAGTAGTTGATAATCTTGGTAATTACAGGAAGAAGAATATCCAGGCAATCGAGAACTAATTTTGTATGAATCGGATCCAAGCAACAGGTCTTCTTATTGGATGCAAGAATTAAGTCTCGCACCTCCTCCTGGGATAGAAAATTAAACTTGGAGATAGGGAGATCGATTTTGCAATCATTGGAGTCATTGGAGCCAACTCTGCAGACTTGTGGTAAATGATTATCGAGATCGGAACGAATATTAGCAATCTTCCTAATGAAGAAGGCGCCCATCTCGTTAGCGAGTAGCTGTTTGTCCTCATGCGGTGGCAAAACGGGAGTCTTTGCAATGTTCAAGAGATTCTTGCTTACTTTGAAGAGATGTTTGAGATCATTACTATTATTAGAAATGACATCACTGTAGTATTCCCGCCTAGCCTTGTTCATTAGGAAGGTCACAAAGTTCCTACTTTTCTTGAACAGAATGAGGTCAAACTGACATCTCGTGGTTCTCCATTTTCTCTCTGCTTTCCTACGTTGGCGTTTAGCTTTGATGATATCGCTATTGACCCAAGGAACCTTGGGTCGAAATAAGACTTTCTTAGACATGATCGGAGCATGACGATCCAGAAGGAGGCGCAGTGTGTTATTGTACAGATCAACAAGTTTATCAGGATCAGCATCATTAGACAAATCAAAACGGGCAATGTCAATGTCATCTTTGAATGCAGTCAGATCCAAAGATTTAAGTTTCCGGAAGCTGATGTGTTTTACTGTAGGCAATGGTCTGGGAACAGAGAGACTGCACAACACAGCTTTTCCCTCATCTTAGAACATTCTTTCTAAGTCGAAAATTCAATTACCACCATGTCATGGTGCACTCTTCCCCGTTCCAGGCAATGGCGATAGGAAAAGAGAGATGATTTCATGCTTGAAAACATCCCGTCTTGCTCTCTATTTTGACATCGGTGGGTCTAATCCGCAGGTCACAGGTCGCAGGTCGCAGGTCACGGGTCGCAGGTCACAGGTCACGGGTCTCAGGTCACAGGTCGCAGGTCACAGGTAATATATAATGTAATATATGTAAATTGATTATGATTTTCCAGAAAAATTGATTTCATAATTATGATTTAAAAAGCAAGATAAGTGGACAAGTGGCCGCTTAATACCCGAAGGAAAATTATTTTCGAGGCGTCTCCCCCCTCTCTCAGGTCATCTCATCTCAAGGTCTTAATGAGCGGGCACATTCGGTAGAGACCCCCGGGGGGGTACCTAGGTTTCCTAATTTGGACCCCGTTTTAAAAAATTGCATTCAAAATGATACCCCGTTCTAGAAATAGGTCAATTTCTAATACCCCGTTCTTTAAATTTAGTGTTATCAAACGCGTTATATCACACGATACCCCCACGATAACTACTTTATGATAGCGTAGTGCTTGCAACACAGGGTGCAACGGTTTGCTTTAATTTGTTAGTTAAGGTATTTTTTTGTGCAAATTCTCTGTGAATAATTTCAGATGGCTGTTTATAGTTTGATAAGCTTTTATACGTTCGAAATATTATACCCCGTTCTCGGAAACGTCTCGAAAATGGATACCCCGTTCAAGATCAAGAGTCCCAAAACCACGACGCCTTTAGGTGGAACATGCCCTTATAGGTATAGCCTGCGATCATGCCCTCTCCCTTTGTCTCTGTAATCTGTTTTAGGGAGGAGGGCGTTATTTTTTTCCCTCTCGAGCCAGTGAAGCAAAGAAGCAAAAAAAAAGAATAATAATAATAATAACGCCTTATCTCAGGTTAGTATAGGTATTGTGAAGGAGAACCCCTTCCCCCGGGGCTGGAGACAAAATAAAAACAACTTAACCGCAATGGTCGCAATAATTTTGGGAAACTAATTAGCGAATGTTCGCAAGCGACCGCTTAGTTAACAGGTTCGCTTCTAAAATACAGGCAATCGACTGTACGTGTTCTTGAAGAAAAGTCACCCCACCCACTCAGACTGATGTTGAGCAGTAGTTTCGCAAATGACCTTTGGACCTTTGAATGGGAAAACTGCACGCTTCCAGTTTCTCCGGTGAATTAAGGAATGGGTCCTCGTTACATGCGGAGTTTTATGACTTGATCTTGGTTTTTTTTTTTTTTTTTTTTTTTTTTCAGTATCTTTCTTAAGTTAACCTTAGACCGCTGTGTTTAAGACCAGAACCACTTTGGACCTTAAACACTACTTTTTTCAGATCATGTGACCAGCCACGCCCATAATTATGCAAAATTTGGACTTTGTAGATTACACCAGTTTACTGAATGTGAACACAATCGTTTTTCCTTCCACAATATTTCATTTGCAGTCAAATAAGCTAAATTAATCGGGGATTTGTGAAATGATCCATTCGTTGGTAATTATTACATATTTTTCTCTCGTCCCAGTCTCCCTCTTAACAAGAAACGTTATAGTTTACAAAACGTAGATAATTTAAGAAAACCCCGATTAATTCCATAAACTTTGTGTCAATAGTCATTGACAAAATGTGAATTAAATTACAAGTGTTATTTATAAAGTGGTGTAAATTTTGATTCAAATAAAAAGTCAAAAATGGGTGTGGCAAGTCACGTGACGCAGACAAGACATTAGTAATAATGAAAAATGAATGCTTATGGGGAGTAAATATTGAATTTAAAATATCAATGCGAAAGGTAAAATCCCTACTAAAACAGACCACCCCCCTCCAAATTTGCAGTGCCCCATTCCTTAATTCACCGGAGTTGTGAGAGTACGCGAGGCTCTTTCTTCCTCGATTGAGTCAAGATTGGGTTTTCTTCTTTGCTCAATGGATTCATCGAGCTATGAGGTAAGATAATAAATTATTCAGGTTGTTCATGCGGGAGAAACGATAAATTTGTTTGAGATTACCTGGACTAAATCATTTTGGCATCAAGGTTGGTATGAATTAAACATGAGCTTATTTACACGTGTCTCAATTTTATATATAACACACCAGCGTCTACCGAACTCTTCAGAGGAGACTTTCATAGAAAACATAAGATTATTCAAACTACGCCTTCGAGCGAGAGGCTACCCTCACAACCTCGGACGTAAAATTCTCGGAAAGAAAGAAAGCTCTCAAGGATAACACAAGAGTGCAAAAACAAATATTGCCCTTTGTAACGCAATACAACCCATCTGTGCCTAACCTTAAACACATTTTAATGGAGAAATGGCATCTTATAGAATCACAACCTAAACATAGGGAAATGTTTAAAGAACCTCCAATTATTTCTTACAAGAGAGGCATTTCATTAAAAGATATACTGGTTAGAGCCAAACTGTAGTCAATCTCTTCAACACTACGTGTTGATAAGTAATTACATTCATGCCACACGCTTGCGGGATCTGTGAATGGCCTGTCACCATTTATTTACCAACCATAGATTCTCGATGTTCAGTAAACTTCTTACAAGAGGTTTTCGTTTCAGTTTCATTTCCTATTGTGGAAATTCAACATTGCCCACTTTTTGTTCAAATTTCTGAAAATTCTTCTGTAGACATGTTAATCAAGACGTTGTCCTAAAAAACTGTCTGTATTACAGTTTAGAGAAATATTACTTTCAGTCGCTGTTAAACCATCAGACTTTCGGATGCGATAGAAAACTCAAAAAAAAAAAGAACCTGTTTATTACTACTGAAAGGTTGCATAAGGGAGAAATATAATTTGTTGTAAAACTGAGGGACGTGCGACCTGCGACCTGCGACCTGTGCCCTGCGACTTGCGACCTGCGACCTGTGTCCTGCGGATTAGACCCGCCGTTTTGACATCCATCTTTATACCATTTTCGCATGCCAGGTTGTTCTTCACGTTATTCCCGCCATTAGTAAAAATATAGAAATACTTATTCATTTAGTTACAAGACGTTTTAAATTGTTTCTTAGTTTAACAGAGGTCCTACCTTTTGTTTTTTTCCCGTGCAACATTTTGTGTGGAATACAGAGAGTGCGATGTCAATTGTAGCTCTACAGTCAGCGCCTAAAAAGCTGAAGCTCTTTAGCTTGCGTAATTATAAAATTACTGACCAATCAGTGCCTTCATGCTTGGCGATGACTGGCACACCAGTGCCTCTGTCATTTTTGTTCGACACAAGATGAAAATACGTATTAATTTTTGAGACTTCAATCAACCAATCTTTCATTTGTATTACGCCTATAACATAATCTATGAGCTGGAGATCTATGCAAGCTCAGCTCAGCTTTTTCAAGGAGGTCCCATAAATTTTTGAAATGCATTAGAAACATTCGTGTTGAATATTGTCGCCTTACATATATCACGGTTGAGCAGGAAGAGTATGGGTGTTACTAAAGAGAGTAACGCAGTAGCGAGTAACGAGTAACAGAGTAGCGAGAAAACGAGTAACGTGGGCACTAATTTTAACTAATTTCCTATTGTTGGTTTCACATGACGTCACTAAAATTCAAGCTAAAAAACTATCGATCCTTACGAGATTTTACTTTCACGGTGCATTAGAGCAGCTGAAAACTAATTCTCATACAAATTTTCGGTTTGAAAGGGTCCTTGGTTTTGTGATAGAGTACGCTTGAATTTCTAAGCTTTTTCGTGACGCGGCATTTACATGACGGCCGAGAGAGCTTTCACGTAGGTTTAAAGATGGCTTATTTCAGGGACATTTTGCTATCTAAACAGTTCGTGTATTAGAAAAAGTATTACTTTAATGTTTATGAGTTTCTCGAAGAATAAATTCACGCAGTTTGTAGCAGAACTCAGTAACAGATGTTTCTGTTGGTTTGCGTCCAACATGTTGGAGCTCGTCCAGGTGAGCACTAGCATGGCGTCTCCATACAAATCTCTATAAGTTTGGGTAAAACATTTCCTCAGATATCTCGTATACGAAATATTCCTCTGACCTGAATCTTGGCGAGGGTCTTTGTATATGTACCTCCTTTCATTTCCCGGATTCTGGACTTTATCTATTGAACGGTTTTGATTTTGATTTTAGTCTATTTTGAATGGCGTGACACTGAAAACCATCAATTAAGCGTGGGTTTACTTGACATGGTGCTAATCCTTATGTGCAGTTAAGCTAGTGATACTGGATTAAATACAGCAATGATTAATTCTAATTATCTTATCCCACGTTATTTCCTGTTACAATCTAAATATCTCTTTTAGCGGTAGCGAAATAATGAGTTACTTAATCGTGACTACTGAAGATTTAATGACATAAGAAAATACAATCATAAGCATTCTAACGTTTCACGAAAGCGACGTCAACGCCCTTCCCCCTCCCTCCAGCAAAGTCGAAAGGGTATTTTCGGGCCGAAAACGTCACCTGGTTACGGCTGTTATTTGCCATTGAATATGAATATCCCCAACCAGCAGATAGAGTAACAAAACGTTTCGTTTATCGTTCACCTTAAACGGGCTATTTCCTACAGCCCAGGATCAGGAATACTATTTTAAAAGTGAAGAGTGTCTGAACAATATATTGTCCCAATCTTTGAATATTTACAATTAAACAAAACTGTATATTACAGCTGTTTTTTTATTTTATTTTATTTTTTTTTTTTTAAGTCAATGTCCATGATTAGTTCGGGTAGTAGCATTAGTACCAACATCGACATCTGCATCAATAACATTGATTTCAGTATGGCTAGTTTGATCCCACTGTATACGTTGTGCTTATTGCGATCGTGAATAAAAAAAACAGGACTCGTTTGTTCAAAGGCTGGATAGAGCTATCCACTGGGTAAATCTCTATCCAGTGGATAGTGATTAGTTTCCCAATACTTATCCGCTGGATAATGATTGATCCGTTTGATAGAGCTATCCGACGTTTAAACAACCGGGGCCAGAAAGATTGCCTTGTAACCTAATGTAAGTGTTAGATGACTGGTAAATTTATAACCATCACTCAGTGCACTACCTTCTTTACCTTCTCAGTTGCTGTATAGCTTGAGGATGAAAATTGTGATTGCTCCCCTTGTGTTTCCAACATGCGTTGTCCGGCATCCCCACTACCTCATTCAGTTACGCACTAATTAAAAAATGACATAAACCAGTCCTTGCAGCTATCGTACAAATCATGCATTGGTGGAACTTGTTACGGGAGTTGACTGCGGACTGGGTAAAAAAACACGGACTAGGTATAAAACCAGGACTGCGGACTGTAGACTGGGGATTGTGGATTGTGGATTGCGGACTGCGGACTGCGGACTGCGGACTACGGATTGCGGATTGCGGACTGGGCATAAATATGGACTACGGACTACGCTGGTGAAAACGGGGCTAATTGGTTCTAGGTAAATAAAGATAAGATCAAAAGATCGCTAAATAGCAAGGCACGTGAACCTAAGTCATAAACACTCTTAGAAATTCTTGGTTGCGGTGTGCATCCCGGTTCTCTGAATAATGAGCCTGACAAAAATGTTATTTTCTAGACCAATTTTTGTTTTTTTCAATCATGAAAGGGGTCTGGACCTTCCGGTCAAAGAGAGAGAATGAGTGTCTGGCAAGGTTTTTAATCAAAGATTTGTGAACTCGTCTCTGACGAACTCGCCAAGTGTTTATATATAGTCACGGTTCGCATATACGCCGTTATACTCACCTTGTAACTTCATCTGCCCTTCACGAGTGTCTTTTGATCCATAACTTTCAAACCAACTGCTCCAAAGACTGTCACTGGATATCACGTAACGAAGTATGACTGCACAATAAATGTCACAAAATCTACGTAAGCGGTCCCTTCGGGCTTTTCTGTCTTTACGTCATGCTAACCATTTCGTACTTGTGGGCGCAAACAATAGCAACGTCATCATTACCTACCGATTCCTTGCGGCCCCTGCATGTTCAAGCAAATCGAGATTTTTTCTAGTATACTGACTGTATATTGAAGTGTAAGTACTGTCCTTAATATACGCACGAGTTACTAGGGTGCCCCTCGGGATTTCGCCTCTGGGCAAAATCCCTGCGGGGGCAATAATTCCTGCTAAGAGAGGATATTTATCCTCTCTTGTTTCTGCCTAATGAGCGGCCTAGCCTACTTTAGGCTTCGAGTTAGTTGGGTCCACTGAATTCAGGGGACAGAGCGAGAACACGAAAATAAAACGGAAGGAAACTGGGAATCTCCCCACTGTCTGAGAGCCAAGAAAAGGCTAAATTTGATCGGGTCTGGAAATGGGTATCGATTTTAAAGATGTGGTCTAAAAACGAGTGTGGAAAATGCCATTTTTTTTTGTTTGAAATAGGATCAGGATTTAGCCAGCGAGCAAGCTTTCCATTTGGGGTATATCGTGAAAATTCGACGCCCGAGGCATGCAAGAGGAGACGCATCGTATTGTCTATCTTTCAGCATCGGTCATTGCCGTCAAAACATGTAGAATATAGTCTTCAGAACTAACCCTCAGATGTTCTTATGTTTTTCTTTAAAGATGAAACATTTTGACCTTTTCAGTAGTTGTTCGTTTATCCCTGGCGCGCAAAATGAAGCAAAGTACTTATTTATGAATTATTTTTTATTAAAAGCACAAAAAATACCAATTCTTGCAGTTTTTACGTGATCAATAATTCTTGGTAAAATCCAAGATGGCGGCCAAGATGGACACCATGTTTTTTTGACGTCACATGCCTCCCGCGACGTTACCACCCATGAAATATTCTTAATATCGTCGAGAAAATCAACGGCTCTCGATTGATGGTAAAATCTTTTCGAAATACTGCAACATAAGAAAAACTCAATGGAGGGGTTCCATCAAACACCTCCATCCCCCAATGTACGTCCGAGGGTTAAAGGATGCTTCACTAATCATGACTTAATAGAATAAAACACGAAAGCCTCTTGAGGTGAAGTATGATGATTCAACCATCTTTCACGGTGATAAACATTTGAACATTTCTATCTCGTGAGTAAACTTTAAATTTGGAAGATATTTAGAGAAATCACAGGTGAGCGAGGTTAGCCTGAAGGAAAGGGAGAGCTATCCTTTTCTCCATCCCCCGCTATTGCGATTTCTCTTAGCTCGCTTCGCCTCGACAATCGAAATGGAGACCTTGCTTGCTGGTCAAAGTATTTCTTATTAGTAAAATCCAACTATAGTGGTCTATTATCAATGTCGCGTTCTGATTGGTTGTGCTACTACTAGGCTATATATTATAGCCCACTCGTAACGAAAAGCGCGGGCTTTTTGGCGCCAAAAAAGGATTGAAGACTAGCTCTAACTAGCTTAACTTTTTAATTGTCGATATTTTTGACCAACTGGTTGGATTTTACTAAAATAATTATTCCTCTTGCCCTCGTGATCGACCTCTGAGTCAACAGCCCATTCGGCCTTCGGCATTATGGGCTATTGACTCAGAGCCCATTCGTCCGCTAATTCGCTATTTAGTGATTCAGAATAACACAAAGCTAGAACAAATAAACCTACGTTGATTTTCTTTCCGAGTCAAACTGCTTACCGAAATACAAAAGGGATCATAAAAAGGTCTCAAGAAAACGTACACGACAGCATTTAATACAAGGTGTTTATTTTAAAGCTATAGTTCCAATGAATTGCAGTTTATTTGTAACGCTATTGCTCAGTTTCAATCGCATATCAGCCATAACTGAATACTCTTCTGTCCAAATCAATCTATTAAGCCACAAAACCACTTAGAATCAAAGTTAAGTCACTTAAACCTGCAGCAGACGGAGGACAAATGTTCTTATCGAAATTCGGCACTGCAAATCCTCCTTTAGCCCTGCTAATGCTTGTGCATTTTATTACGCCTTTTGACTTTGTTTGCGGAGCTCCAGCACATCCGCGAGACCTTTTTGTGCCCACGATTCCAACAGGATTTCTAGCATAGAACAAAACGGACTCCTTTTCCGTAGGGTCGCAAACAGCTTTCCAGAAATATTTTGGCGTCTGAACTCGATTGTTCAACAAAATGTTTGTTGCGCCACCTTTAATAATTTAAAAAGAGAGAGAGAGTAAAATACACATTAGAGGAGCTCATATGGACTTTAACGTCTTTTCGTGGACAGTAACTAAGAGATAATTCCGTAATATATATTTTCTGGTTAAATTTCATCCTTGGTTCAAATTCTATTTTCTTTCGTTTAAAACTCATTATCATACATTACCATACCCAAAAACAAAAGAAGATAAAATTTAAACCAAGGATAAATTAATTGAACCACAACATATAGAATTTGATGTTTTTTTAAGTGCAAGACAAGTAGATTATCAAAAGGGGGCTTCCATCGAAGAGAAGTGGCTAAGATCAAACGCCTTATTAAGAAATACCATAATACTCTTTGTTTTCCCTCAACACAACTGAAAAATTATTGTTTTCAGTTTATCTTAGTACCTGCGATCTTTCCAAGAGGATTTGAAAATATATCTTTAGCGATATATGGGAGGGGAAATTGTGATTTTTTTTAAATAAACACATATATGTTGTAGTTACTATTATTATTATTATTATTATTATTATTATTATTAGTAGTAGTAGTAGTAGTAGTAGTAGTAGTAGTAGTAGTAGTAGTAGTAGTAGTAGTAGTAGTAGTAGTAGTAGTAGTAGTAGTAGTTGTAGTAGTATTAGTATTATTATTATTATTATTATCATCTCCGGTAATCTTTGTTTTTCTTTGGTTTTTGGCAAGGTGATGTATGCTAATGAAGTTGAAACAGGTGAAAAAAGAAAATTACCTGAGATAAAAGACAACAGGTGGAAGGTTATTCAAATATTGTAGCTTATATTTTATTATCTTTAAAAATATTTGGTCTTTTTTGATTAGCTCTAATTTTCCTGCTTATTCTTCATGAACTGGTGCTATCCAAATTTGGAAGATGCGAGCAATGTACCATAGATGATATGTTTGATTGGAAAGGAGACTGCGTGCAGACGAGGTTCAACACAAGCATGCAGATGCGAAGATTGGCTCTTCTGACAATGAAACAGTTGCATAAGCGCCCCAGCGCACTTGGAATTGACTGATGCATGATACCTAAAACTTCTTTTTTTTTTTAATTATTTATTGACGGTGGTAAGAAAAATAGTAATTATGCCCTAATGATTATTGTACATGTTCTTTAATCTGTCCCTTACTGGACTACTGCAACATTTATGACCTACAACTACTGCAAAAACTCAGATTTGTGGACTTTTCCTAAGTTTCTTTTCTGATGGCAAAATGTTACTTGCACGGTTATTGGTTTGACACTTACCTACACCGCTGAAAACATAAACTTTTCTATTCTTTCTGCTTGCGTAGGTTCTTATAGCTTTCTCCAGGGCAAACCAATTCCCCATATTAAACAACTGCCACTGAGGGGCGACGTTGGTCATGATAAACGTAAGAGCTCGCTCTGCACTGGTACCAAAATCCGCGTTAGGTACCAGATGTCCTCTAGCTAGGTATTGTGGTTGCGGCGGTGCTTTAAAATTGCTGTATAAACCTTTTTGGTCACTTGAACTATAGTCATCTGATGTGGACTGAGGATTTGGAGCTTTTAAGAATGAAAAATACGTCAACCAAATTACAATTAATCAGAAGTAACACTCTTGTTACCTAAGGAGGGCACTGTAGGAACTTTCTGCATACCCATTTTTAAACAGGGGCACCCGACGACAACTTTCGGAAATATATTTGTTCGGAAGACGATTCGAGATCTAGAATTCTTAGAACATTTGTTGTAAACTTTCTTGCTTGTCCGCCTCTCTTAGAATTTTCGAACACCTAAGAAAATAGTATAATTGCCCATTTTTAACGGATTTTTACCTTTAAAAGGTCACCTGAAATTTCGGGAGCCTCTTTTCTGGCTGAAGGTTTCCAAAAAGTAAGTTTTTATCCCTATAATTTTCGGACCACTAGCTAGACTTTCAGCAAGGAAATTTGAACAGACGAAAACTTTTTAGGAGATAAAAATATGCCTATACCTACCGTTTAAATACTAAAATACGTTTATCAGTGCTATGTTTAAATGATTTTAAACTATATTCTCGTTGGGTTCCCCTGTTTAAGAAAGCCCAAAACATCTCTGTAATATAGCTGAATTTTGATTAAACTCTTGTTCAGACTTGGTTATTTCGGGCTCCCAGGGACCGGGGTGGGAGTGGGGTGCTTCGAAGGCACCTATCTATATTATCTATATCTATGACTTTACAACCGCCCATAATACAGCCACCACAAAATAATTACTCATAATTTCCAATAACTAGGTTTAATTTGATTGACACAATGAAGTAATTAATGAGACGGAACTATTAAGTAATATTTTTGAATTTATTGGCTGAACTCATACTTCATCAACTTCCCTCTAAAATTCATGAAGCAGCAGCAGCCATAGAGTGAAAAATACTCAAATAGAAAAGATTCTGTAAAATTAATTAAATTGGCTAACACTTTGATAATCGTCAAAAATATCTGTGACGTCATATTCGCGTTATTTAGTAGCAAAAGAAACCCCACGCAACGAGAACGTTGACGTCCCGAACGTCCAAAGTGGCAACCGGAAGTTGAACTTTCTTTTTTTCAATTCTCTGACTCTACAAATTCGAACAGTGGGAGTCAAAACAAAGGCATTCAGATTCGTTGTGTCAGACAGAAGCCTTCCGTCAAGTGAGACATCGAGCTTCCGGTTGCTCTTTATGACGTCCGGTGGGTCAAGGTTCGCTGTAATGAAATGTATACCATTTTGTTTAAAATCCATGTAAATCGATACAGCAGGAAAACGTACGTTTCCGCCGCATGTGGCGGCTCGGACGCAAAAGGTAATTCACACAGCTTACTAACTTAAACATACAATCAACAAATCAAATTTGCCATTAAGAAATGAACATTGTTAAAAATTGAACTCTACATTTGCCAATATAAATTTTTTTAATATTTGTTTTTTGTTTTAAACCAGTCCCTAAAAAGATTGGATTACTCTGGAAGTTAAAATTAAATTGTTACAATAATGATGCTCAATTAAGTGCGATGTTAGTAGTAATAGAGTGGGTAAATCTACAAAAACACCACAACGACTATTATGCGTACGCGCGAGCGTTGTCGCCTTGCGTTGCATTCTCAAGTAATATTTTAGACTTTCGAAAAAGTCTTTCGTCTTATTTAAATAACTCGATCACGAGACGAAGACTTCTCGCGATTTTGACGCTCGCTCGGCCACCTTGCGACCTTAAAAGCTAGTTCCGCTCGGTTTACAGCTAAGTTTTCTGTTGTGAAACTCGTGTCAGAGGTTAAATTGTCGCAAGTCCAGGCATCCTCGGAGACCCAGGGCCAGTCAATAGGGTCGGGAGAAAAAACGGGGCGAAAGTTTTCAAGTACGGGCAAAAGAGCACCTGGGTACCGAACTCTCACCGAACTATTGCCGAACTATTTCTCTCTCTGCTTATTAGCATATTTTTCCTAGAGGTCTAACTAACCTCATTAAACCCGAGATTAAATAAAGCTTCATTCATTCATTCATTCTTTCAATAATTATAATAATGAAGATAATGATGATGATAATCATAATAATCATAATAATAATAATAATAATAATAAGCAAGCGAATATAAATGTTAAAAGCCGACGTTTCGGTATCATCATGACACCATTCTCAAGGCAAAATGAACGAGTAATGCGAAGATTTGATTTCTATAGTCTCTACAAATTAGCATAATAACAAAGGATCACAAGTTCTTCAAGTGAATACCTTTGCGCGAATCGAGTCCGCCTGCAGAACTTGTGATCCTTTGTTATTATGCTAATTTGTAGAGACTATAGAAATCAAATCTTCGCATTACTCATTCATTTTGCCTTGAGAATGGTGTCATGATGATACCGAAAGGTCGGCTTTTAACATTAATATTCGCTTGCTTATGTTTTAAGAAATCGTTATTGATCAAGAATCATAATAATAATAATAATAATAATAATAATAATAATAATAATAATAATAATAATAATAATAATAATAAAAGGTAAACTGCATGGCCTCAACTGGAAACATAGTAATAGATGATGACACAGAAATACAAGAGTTGGACCAGGAAGGAGTATACAAATACCTGGGTGTAGATGAAAGTGATGGTATCCAGCATAGCAAAATGAAAGAGAAGATAAGAAAAGAATATAATAGGAGAGTAAGATTAATCCTAAGAACTGAGCTCAATGGAAGAAACAAAACAGAAGCTATCAATAGTCTTGCAGTCCAAGTTGTGCAATATAGCTTTGTCATCATTGACTGGAAAATCTCAGAACTGAAGAAGATTGACACAAAAACACGCAAACTATTGAACATGCACAAGATGTTACATCCTAAAGCAGATGTGGAAAAGCTGTACATCCCAAGAAAAGTTGGAGGTAGGGGCCTGATAATAGTAATGGACTATGGAGGACAGTACTGTTTTGAGATGAGATGAAAGCCGATGCAACATTCGTGCTTTCATTAAGCAAAAAAATTAACAAGAAAAAAAAAAAGAGAGAGAGAGAACTTACAGATTACTCCATAAGTCACTCGAAAAACTCACAAGAAAGAAGTGCAGGGCACAAATAGCCAGCAAAAAATCTTAATTATTCAAATGGTTGATTTAGTAAATTCTTACCAAATGGTCCTGTGTCACTTTTAAAGGAACTCGAACGTCCACTACCACTCTGCGACTCTACAACATGACCTGTGAAGTCTGGAGTCAGGGTCCTTGTGTTGTAACAAACGGCAAACTGCGCTTGCGCATTTGGATTAGTACCATAGCACAGTTCTTTACCGTTGCATGGAACGTTACCAGTAATAATCCCAAGCTGTTTCCATCCAGAGAAAAGGCACTGATTAATGTCATCGGAAAAAGCGTTCCGGTTTGAAGCTACAATATAAAGATAAATACACACAATTTTATTAGTATAGCGGGCGGTGGCAACACTTAAGAGTCTTATTCTACCCTTTAGTAGTAAAAGAATAACCAAGAAGAAGAACATAATATAATGCACTAGATCCCTGGGACAAATTAAGTCCATCAGCATCAATCCACGTGTTAAAGAAATTTAGACATTGCCTTTCTGGGAAACGGAAAACATCAGACTTAGAATGACAATTTCTCAAATTATTAAATGAGTCCTGATGGATGCATCTTAAAGAAGACTTATTTTTGTGCAGATAAAACGAAGAATAAATGACTAACAAATGTAAAGAGAAAAACTGACCAAGTGGTAGAAATTGATGTTTTCCATTCATCAAGCACATGGTAATTATTATCATTATTATTAATATTATTATTATTATTACTATTTTTTTTTATTTTGTTTGTGAATGCGTAGTGCTATCACGCCCGTGACGTTAATTCTTTCTATAAAGAAAAGTTCAATCATTTCTGAAAAGGAAAAGGCAAATCAGGTTTCTGCTCCAAAAAATAGAGTGCAGTTATGGGAAATCGGATGACCTTGCAATCAATTAACGCGAGACATGTTTCATGATATATATGCTGTGCATTGCTACCCTTCAGGGGACCTAATGTATAAGAAAAACAATAACAACAAAAATGCATGGATACCTCTACACCCGACTGCACGCTTACGCCCAAGCCGACATCTACCTCCACGCCCACGTCTACGTCCACTTTTACGTTGTCGTATGTTTCCGCGCCTGCGTCCTGGACGACGACCACGTCCACGTCCACGGCCGCGTCCGCGTCCTCTTCTACCAACAGCTTTGCGTCCGCGTCTGCGTCCTCTTCTACCAACAGCTTTGCGTCCGCGTCCGCGTCCCCTTCTACCAACAGCTCTGCGTCCGCGTCCGCGTCCTCTTCTACCAACAGCTTTGCGTCCGCGTCCGCGTCCTCTTCTACCAACAGCTCTGCGTCCGCGTCCGCGTCCTCTTCTACCAACAGCTTTGCGTCCGCGTCCGCGTCCGCGTCCGCGTCCTCGTCTACCAACAGCTCTGCGTCCACGTCCACGTCCACGTTGATTTCTCCCTCGCCTGGGAGGTAGACGCCGTCTTGATTGCCGCCTTCTTGGAACTTTTCGTTTTGGATCTTTAACAATAGAAAATCATTTTATCAATGTGGAAAAATCACTTAATTACCAAATCAGAACCTCTCCAAATCACTGTTTAAGCCATTATGTTGGATTTACTATGGATATCATTAGATTTGCATGGTATCAGGTATCATTAACAGTCATTCCACTTTATAACATTGCACCCATGTTAGCTGACCTTTTCTAAATCTTATTGAGCGACCTTAATACATTTTAATGACAATGATATAAAATGATAATGATCAATGATATAAAAGAAACTTGACGTTTTGTTAAAGATAACACGAAGCCATCGAAACGTCAAGTTTATTTTATATCGTTGATTATTGTTTTAAAAGGTATCTCTAAATTGATCCTTATTAATAATAAAAATAATAATAATAACAATAGCAATAATTCGTATTATTATAATAGTTTATCAAAGTCTTCCGTAGAAACGTTCTCCTTCAGACTAAACGATTATGGCGTGTTTGCAAACAGCCGATAATAGCGTCTGTTTTCAATTGACGCACATGAAACATTTCAAAACTCTAGTTACTGAACGTGCCAACTTGCGGGCCCGACGCGGTTGTACGTATGTCCGCCTTACAAGTGTGGTGTCTGTACTTGCAGTCACGAAAAAAGATATAGTTGATCGTTGATAATTGCAATAAAGCAGTGGAGTTCCACATAGCCCTCTTAACTCACCTTCAAAGTCTAGCCTCTCGAAGACATCATCTAAGAATGCAAATTATAAACAGCTTATAAGCATGTCACAGTCATTTTTACACATACACTGACGGGGATTTCCAAGACAAAAAACATCTAATGAGAATATCCGGAGGAGAGGACCCTACATTTCCCCCCATTGTTTACTTTTTTTTGGTGTTCTTTAATTGTTCTGTCTGCTTTTTAAAGGCGAATTGCAAAGCACATTGAACATTATATCGGTTTCTGGAAGAATAAAAAACAAACCCAAGTTCGCATACAGCGGCAAACCGATGTACGGTGCTCAAACCAAACGTTGATCCATAGGCGGGAAACCAATGTATCTCATTTATTGTGGGATTCCCTAGGTCTAACATGAATTTAGAGGTATATTTCAAGGAAAAGCAAGAATTTTAATAGTTAAAAGCCGAATTGAAACGCACTTTCAACAAACATGCCAGCGATCTCTGCAAACTCGTCTACGAAGTAAGACGCACTAACAAATACTCTTGTTTTGGCCACCCTTGTTTTCTGGGCACTAGAAGCCACCGCTATCAGCGCGCTATGCGCAGGAAAAATGTATAACCTCAACCGCAAATCAGGCCGCGGAGAATCCAAGGCCAGAGAAGTCACTTGGATAAGTGATACTAAATTAACGCCATATGACGTCATTTTGCAGTAAAAACAACGAAAATGACAACAAAAAAATGAATAAAAAATATACAAACATAAAATAATTTAGGCTACTTTTACTCCCGTGATACACCCGGTACAGGCTCAGAAGTTTGGCAGCAAGGTAAGGTTGTCTGCAGTGACAACGAATAACGTTTTTTTTCTCAACTTTCAAATCCAGTCAGATATATATATATATATATATATATATATATATATATATATATATATATATTTAGTATATACACACTCAGTGATCTTGGTGATTTAAGCAATCTGATTGGTTCGCTATCTCGGACTATTCAACAATATTCACCTCCTAGCGAGTGGATAATGTGTGAGCTCGGTGTTTTTCCCATTGTTTTTAGGAAACGATCTTTTAAAAATCGACAAAATCCTAGAGCTGACTTTTTTCAAGGCAAAAAAAGACTTGGAAGGATTCATTACGGCGTTTTTCAATTTACTGTAGCTGAGTTTCGTGCACGATGGATTGTTTACAACTCCCGTGTATTCGCGTAGAAGAAGCCGTTTCGTGAACTCAGCGTTTTATAACAGGAAAATTTTGGCTCAAAAATCGAAGTTCATTTATGACAAACAAATTTAAAAGGAAATGTTTGCAGAAATTCTTCGTTTCAAGTAAACAGGAAAAAGAATGATAAAGGAAGAAGACGTCTTACCTCGAGCAACCGAACCGCCATTTTTGTCAGCACTTCATGAGAAGAACGACACAACAAACCCTTTTGACCATAAACTTGGCGAGTCAACAGAAAACAACGAGGCTCTACTTTTCTTCTCAGGTAAGGAAACAGTTCAAACTTTTAGCGGTTCCATTTAAGCCATTACGCTGTTGTTTGCGAAATGATAAACTTGTGAATTTCCATGTTTGAAAATTCTGCAAACATCTATTTTTAAACTTACGCGTGATTTGATCTGTCAATCAAATCGTACTTTTTAATGGTTTCCTCTCTGATTTTGTTGAGATCACTTCGTGTGTATATACTAAAACAATTATTCTTTTCAATCTCGGTGAATAGTGGCTTTGGAAATATTTACCTCGCCGCTTTCGCGGCTCGGTAAATATTTGGTCACTATTCACCTCGATTTCAAAGAATAATTGTTAAATATACACCCGTTTTCAAAAAGGTTTTCATACAGAGAGATACAGCTGTATATAGATAGATATATACTTTTGTTTTCTTGCTCGTGCGCCCGTGTGCATTTTTCACTTGTTATTGTACAACTTGTGAAAAAACTCGGTTCAACGATAATTTTTTTCTTCGTCGGGTTTTTTGTTCCAATTTGAAAAGAACATGTCTTTTGAGTTTTTTTTCAGAAAAATGCATCCGCCCTGCAATACAAATTTGGGACGGCGAATTATATGGCTGATTTTGGGAATGAGGAAAACAGCCCGCGAAGCAGCCGAGTTATACGGCGTCACCCAATTGTCACGGCATCTGTATCCGAAGTGGCAAAGCATTTTTATATGATAAGATGTATTAATAAATGCCGCGCTGTCCAGGGGTGTGCTTAAGAGAAACTGTAAACTAACTTGAAAACATTTATGGCCGAGAGTTTATTCTGTCTTCAATGAGGCGTTGCCTTACAGGCCGTGATTTTACACGAAAAAAGGTGAGACATTAATGTAAATGACCAGCTCATCATGGTTATGATAAAATCTACTTCTATGAACCTCGTCAAAGTCTTGGTCCGTTAAATAAATCAACTGCTATAATATTGTTGCTCCTTCCCACATATCCAAGATCCTCATCCACCGTCACATCTTCCTTCTCAGAAAAAAAAAAAAAAAAAAAATCAGCGGTTTCGAAAACACTTTATTTTTTTCATTTCATCTGCGTGGTTGTGGAAATGAAAATAGTTGATGTTTTTCCCCTTATCCTGTAACGAACCTGTAACGACAACAATTATATGACGTACAACTGACCGAATTCCGCATTCTTTAATTTTCAAGACAATGCAAATCAAGAGAATAGTAGACAATAATCGTGCATTCTTTTTCTTTTTATTGACAAACTGGAAAAAAGAACCCGACGAAGAAAAAAATTATCGTTGAACCGAGTTTTTTCACAAGTTAGACAATAACAATTAAAAATGAACACGGGCGCAGGTGCAAGAAAACAAAAGTATATATCTATCTATATATCTCTCTATATGAAAACCTTTATAAAAACGGGTGTATATATATAAGTACGTTCAGGAGAGTTCATGGAATATAGAATGAAAACAAAGTTATGCACCGTGTTGGTGGCTGTAAAGATACGTAGCCAGGGAAATACGCGACAAACAAAATATCCACTTACCCAGTTCATCCAATTTGGATTGAGAATCCTCTGATTATTCGAAGCAAACAGGTTTTAAGTCGGTGTGGTCATGATATGAAAAATGCACCATCATAATTAGGTGTGCGTTTAGAATATATTAATAAATGAGTATTAACTGCACAGGACGGTACACGGATACGTAGCAGAACTTAGAATCTACTAATGACCTGATTTCAATGGGTCGATTATTTAAACGACGTCTAAAATAAATGAAGTCGCGGTGTAAGAAATCATTGGACCTCTAGATTTCTTCCTCAGTGGGTTATTTAAAGAAAAAAAAGTACTTTTTCAGTAGATAATTTATGCTTTAAAGAAATTGTTCACGATAAATTGTTTAGATAAAAGCGTTGAGCAAATTTGAAAATGGCTTAGGACGCGGTTTTACCAAACCCTGGGTAATTTCTGATTAAATAATCGGCCCAATGTGTTTACTTAGGATTTTAATAAATTTACAAGCATGTGGACAACACAAGCACTAGATAGAATGTTTACATAACGTCATTCCATTTGAAGACAACGTGGAGATGGGAGAATCATGAAACCTTGTTTTAGTGAACGAACAAAGGAACAGACCAACGAATAAATGAATGAATGAATAAACAAACAAAGGACTAAAGGGAGGAGGGGAGGGGGAAGGAAGGAAGGAAGGAAGAAAGGAAGCAATCAAGCAAGCAAGTAAAGAAGGACGAAAGGGATGAAAGGCCAGACAAACGGACGGACGGACGGATGAATGAATGATTGAATGAATGAATGAATGAATGAATGAATGAATGAGTGATTGAATGAATGAATGACGGTCATTATGACTATCATGGATGAAGGACAAACAAGAGAACGAACGATCAAACGAACGCCCAGATGTTTATACTGTACTGGTACAAGAAAGGCATATGGGTTGAGCACTTTGGGATTATTTATTTTGCCGTTTGTGTGTAGAGGCATTTTTGCCTAAAGTGAACCCTGAAATCTTTCTTTCATAAAACAGTCACAAATGCAAGATGAAAGTCCATTAGCAGGAAAAAAAGGTAATAGATGTTGTTTTTAACGGCTAGACGCTACCTGTATCATTAGGCCTTGGAACAGATACCCCTGCATTGTTATCAGCTGGGTCTTCTGAAGAATAAAAAAGAATAGCACAGGAACAGTTTTAGTAATTATACCCGAATGTTCTGGAACTTGGAAATTTAGTCTCTACTTTTTAATTGTGCTACTTGTAATCAATATTAACACCTCTATTCTTAATCAGCAGTTATCCTCTCTCTGAGTTGTGAAACCGTTTGCTTGATTGCTAAGGTTTCCAGGGGGAGGGAGGATATTTTATAAACAGTTTTTTTTTTCATATCCCCCTACATCACACGTATATTTTTTACAGCCCCCCTTCTTGACCAAAAGGCAAAAATGAAATTTAAACTTGCTTAAGTTAACAACACTGACTCTTACCAACTTTTGGCAACCTCAATACTTGTAGTAATCCTAAAAAAAGATTTAAAAAATGGTGAAACTAACATAAATCATTTGAGTTTCAAGACGTGCACTTGCTCTCACTTTTTTCACCTCCCTTGCTGAGGACTTGAAACGAAGAAATTTAAAACAATGCAAAGGAGAAAATTTCTGTTAATGAAAAATGATCGAATTAATCCTAAAGAAAAGAAAAACAGGCTGCTCGCAGTATTCGACCATTCTAAAGGAATGACATTCATATATATTTTACTTGCTGGCCATTTTACAAAGAACTATTTCATTCAATATCTTAGATCGTTTTCATTTGACTGTCACGGCGGCCATATTTGGGTTCCAAACCAATCTGGTGCGAGTTGAACTCCTTCTTATGTTCCAATAAATAGATGCTGGCCACGTGAGTAAAAAGCTCTACATCGGTGAAAAGTTACGTATACTGCACCCCAAGACCCTGTCTACACGTATCGATTTTTTGTTTGAAAGCGTTTGGAAAACTGCGCGTTCTCACTTTGCGGTTTTGACTTGTTTTTGCCAGTCCACGCAAAAACACAATTAAGTGACTGAAACCAGTATCTGAGATCTTTGATGGGAGCATTGCGCATTTTCTGGTGCAAAAAAATATATGCCTTTAGTTGGTCATATCTGCGTCCGTAACGCAATCGTTTTCCAAAACCTCCGTTCTCGACGATCCTCACGAGTAGAGTTAAACGGCGTTTTCAAAAATTTCCTCTCTGGACTGCGGCTTTTGGATAAGCCTGGACGGGGCCTAAGGCACATGAGGAGTTCAAAAATTCTCAGGGTTAGATATTATTTCATTCTACTTTACTTACTTTCTTTGAGTGCAGGTGAAGCTACATAGAAAAAAAAAATTAAATAAACAGCAATTTAGCTTCATGACTATCAATTAAATGAATAAACCTGAGATAAGCTATGTAGGTACCTTGACTTCCACTAACAGCTGCAAGCAGTAAAACTGCCATGAGCTGAATTTTAAAGCCCATGGCGCAAAAGTCCAGAGCCGAGAATTTTGTGAACATTTGTTTTGGCTTTCTTTATTTATATGCTTTAAAAGGATGTCACGTGAGTCAAACAAAATACTGGCACTAATTATAGCCAAAGTTGTGGTTATTCGGGACAATCATATAATCCATATCGCCAAGTCGTAAGTTTGTATTATACGTCATACATGTCTTAAATCCAATACCGATATTCTATTGATTTGGTAACAATTACCCCTAAAATTTAATGAGAACAGTTTTTTCCCTGGTGTGGATCTTAAAGGAGTTAAAAATAATACTAAGTTGTTAAAATGTTCATTTATGGCTTTTGCATTGGTATTTCTTATAAATAATAATTAGATTAGTAGATTTGTAATACCGGATAAAAGTCTGTTTACAAATTTGTCTAAGAACTAGAAAAAAAAAATTACATCTCTCTACGTGGCCCTTGTGCGTTCGCATTTGGAATATGCCTCTGAAATCTGAAGCCCAAAGTCTGTCACCTTTATAAAGCTTATTACGGGTGTCCAACGACGTGCTACGCGGCTTCTCCTACCTAATTAATTTAACTTACAACGAACGCCTTCAGCAGCTTAATCTTCTTCCATTGGTGTACCAAAAAGAAGTTAAATACATAACAACATTTTATAAACTGAAGTGTGGTTACTATAACTATTCAGCTAAAAGATATTTTGAATTTTGCTCAGATAAAAGATTATTAATAAGGTTATATTCTAGTAATAAATTAAAGATCAACAAAGTCAGAACCTAATTATTTAAAGGCACTTTTTTCATTATGGAACAACCTGCCTGAAAAACGCAGGACCTCTAATTTAAGCCTATCATTATTTAAAAAAACAATGTAATGAGTTTTATAAAAAGAAGAGCTTCAACCCTGACCACCCGCATGCCACTTGGATGTAGTGATCGATTTAACAATTATTCTCTGGTTAGACTAATCTAGGATATGTCATATTATCAATTATACTTTTTACATTTAAGATATGATTTTAATGTTTTTTCTTTCTCTTTTTTCTTTTTTTAAGTGTCTGTTGTAGTTTTTTGGTTGGAGTAGCTCGAATGGTTCGTATGTTCCCTACTAGTTCTTCCCCGCTGTAATATATGTATATATATATATATAATTATATTTTTTTCGCGTAGTTTGTAGTTAATTTTTCTCTTATGTAATTTTAGCTAAGTTTTTCTTTTTGCAGTGAAAATGGAATAAAAACAATAAATATATATATATAAGACGCTATTAATACCGATTGCCCTGCATCTAATATTATGATATAATTATTTATATGGTTAACTGTATCTTAAGAAAAATAACGATACTAAAAAAAAAAAAAAATCCTATGAATTAGCAAAAATTAGTTCAATAGGGTGGGAGAGCTCTAGCGTGATATTATCAAAAGAATGTAAGGCGGATGGCCTGCTTTGTAGTCTGATTATAGAAGATGTTTAGGACCTTGTCTTTCTTTTTTTTTTTTTTGAAAAAAAAAAAAAAAAAATAGTGTCACTTAAATACCTTAAAGAACAGCCTGCCTATTGCATGGGGCCCCCAAAAAATGGAAGACAAGAAGGTGTTATTTTGAATCCAGTAAAACAAAAAAGACGCTGAAGTCACCAGTTTGTTCTCTGCAGTTACTATGTGGTTTTTCTAAAAGCTGATATCTGGTACAATACAGCCATAATTTTACACAACTTACCCAAGATTTTATTCACTAAAATCACAGTTTGGAATTTGGTCTCACTATCATTGGTTACAAAACCCCATTAATCAGCTTGTTCGAAGTCAAGTCAAGTCAAGTCAAGTCAGGACAAGTCGATTTTTATTTAAACTCACACATAATACTTATGATTAATTCAAATTAGTGCTTTAAAAAATGAGATCAAGAGATTGTGAAAATCGTGTAAATTTTCAATTGTAGGTTCATTGGCAGAGTTTGGGACACCTGAATACGTCAACAACTTGTACAAAAATTCCCTACCCATGAAATAGTTCTATGAAGTATTCAATATGCAATGAACTACTTTTCTGACCAATTGCATTCTACGCCTGTAAGTAAAGCAAAGAATCACACCACTGTTTTACTTACTCCACAATAGCGAACGGGAAAATTTAAGAAATACGCTAGTAGAGAAAGAACTCAAATATATCCCACTGAAAAGGAGGATGTGTTTTTCTCGTTAACTGTCCAACTAAACATACAGAACAAAAAAGAAAGAAACTGGACTGTGAACAGATGTCATTGAAAACACAACTAACAACAACAGCAACAACTGCTACGAACGTAGAAATTTTCACCAAATTCACAGTTAATTATGTCTCAAAGATACTGTACTAAAATGAAATATTGCCAAGAAGAATGTCCTTTAAAGATAATAATAATAATAATAATAATAATAATAACTGGTAACGAATGAATGAATGAATGAACGAATGAACGAACGAACAAGCCTTGTCAAGCCAAAAAGTGAAAATTTCAGAATCAATTTACAATGGTAATTGATAATAAGGTATCTTGCCATTAATTATTTCCTTTCGTTTCTTTTTTTTTTTTATGCAAGAGTGTTAAAAATTTGCAATGTTAATTTTCCACATGTATACTCCCCAAAGCAAACAACTTTCCATTTCAAAGCAGATTATTAAAACAGATGTTAGTTATGTTCATTGAACAAAAGCGTGTCTCATTTCTTCATTTAAGAGCGTCCTTGTACATGTTCCAAATACCGTCGTCGAAAATGTTACTACATCAGAAACTGCTACAAACGAAGACGCGTATGTTTCTGCGTGAGACGCCGTCACCGCGGTGACGAAGTTGCATCGGACAATCAACTGAACGATGATTCAATCGAAGATGAAGTGTAAGAGCTAGGGGATACTGGTGAGTCATCTGCATAAATTATTTTATCATTAATTAGAAACGAAGGACTCTTCTTGTTTTAGAAACCAAAATGTTCATCTCTCACCTTTTATCAAGTGGTTTTCTTGTCAGGTGACCTTATAATGGTAGGAATTTGGGCAAAATGGGCTGACAATTTATTTCGTTTTCAGATATAATTTCTTAATACTTATCTTTATTAAAATTTTGTTTTAAAGCAAGCAAACTGTTTTTTTTTTTTTTTTTTTTTGATATTACGCTACAAATTCGGATGGGACTAATTATCATTATTTTTTTTTAATTCTATTTTTACCGTGCTTGCAGATTGAAGACTTTGAAGACCCCGCAAAAGGTTTGTAGGAAGTAAATAAATAAATAAAAATAAATTAGTTAATTAAAAGAAGGGAAAACATAAAAAGAAGATAAAAATATTAAAAAAAAAAAAAAAAAAAATGCAGAAAAAAAAGTAGTCTCCTTAATCGCTTTAGGTACAGTTTTGCACAGGGTATCTATGGGTTCGTTGCATTTTAATTAAGATACTCCAATACTGGAAGTATTCATCAGTCCAAGAAAACCTCTTAAGACTAAAAACAGTTGACCGCTAATTGTTTAAGCCTTTTTCAGACTCTATCTGCAAAAAGATGACTTTGCTAAAATGGATTTTTTTTCTTTTCTGTTAATAGTACCAGATGTACAGATTCAGAAAGTGACAACAAAATATCGTAATCTAATTGTATGTTATAGGAAGAAGACGCCGCTGTCCTGTCGCACGTGGACGTCGTCGTTGCCCCAAGTTGCGGGGCCTATTTCTAATGGAAGATGGGGAGGAGTGAATTGATATCATTTATTTAAACACGATCAGAATAATAGCAGTAAATTGCTTGAGAGGTCGCGTATAAAAAGAATATAATTAGTCTTATCCATCTATATATATAATAAAAAGCTAAAAAAATATAACAATAGGACATCGCAATGACGTCTCTTTATGTCATTGCGTTAGTCGAACTATAAATAAATGATGAAATGAGCTAATTCGTTTCTCTGTGTAATTTTGGGAGACCGTGTCATAAAGATTTGGTAACGTTAATAAATTAACACCTTCTAACATGCGAAACACGACGAAGCCTCTTGAAAATCGCCTCAAAAAAATGGTTGAGTGGGAGGGTACTCGAAAATGACTATTAGGTAATTAAAAGTACTTTTAAATTAATTTTACTGTGATGAGCTATATTTGTAACAATGACGACGATGAAATATCCTTTCCTCCACTGAGCAAGGTTATAACTTTAACGATAAGAGAATTGATTCAATTAAGGAAGCAATTAATTCACGCAATGCTTCTGCTCGCCACAGCGATTTGTAAAAATCATTGATCTATGTTTCGTCATTGTATTTTCGATAGCATTTACCCATTCTAGATTTTTATTATTTTTTCAAAAGACGTAGTTAGCACTAACAAGATGATTGTAATATTGACTTTTTAAATCAATTAGAGTAACGTTAATCATTTAACTAATAAAGCGTGTTTTTACAATATCTTTGCCCTTCGTTTTATAATGGAGCTAATATATCACCAATTAAAAAAAAGTTATTAATAGTTTTTGTTTATGTAGCAAGGACGTCTCCGGAGATCTTTTAAACGCGATGTCTTAGTACATAAACCTCGCTTTTTTTTTATTGCCAATGAGTCCTTTCATTGACGTTGAAAAGTATTTATGGCTGAAAATTGTATATTGTAATTGAATTTTAAGTCTATAATACAACTGTATATTTTAACTGTATATTGCTTTTCTCTGCTTTGAATTTCCGTCGATGCATGATGCAGCAGGAATCTGGATGCAGTAACATTAATTGTTGCATTCACTTCTTACTTTTTATTTCATTTATAATATTTTATTTTTCAAATTCTCACTCCAACTCCAAAATAATAGCGAGAGTTCCTTCTTTAATTTAGACCGTTACAAATCCAAAATGCTTAGTATGCATCACGTTTTCTGCAAGAATAGTTTCATCTAATTTTTTATAATTTAATTTTCAATAGGGCTACTTAGAATAACTTAGAGAAACTACATTAAATTGACCAATATTGCCGATATTATAACCATGTTATCTTTACCTCAATGAAGAAAGTTACGTTTGTGCTGTCGTTAATAAAAATAAAATAAAAAACACCTCAAAAAAGTAACAATTTTATCATTTTATGATTGAAATATATCAATGATGTCATATCTATTAACTTATAAGTTAACGTAAGCCCAGTTTTTTTTTTTTTTTCTTTGCATATTTCGTTTTTCGTAGTTTTATACAATTTTAAAACCTATCGCTCTTGAAACCATATACTTGATGAACAGTTGCTTTCTTCTCAAAATGACGTTTTCGGTCGGTCCGTTACACAAGAGATGTATTTGCCTTTGCTTTTTTTTTCCTTTGTAAATGTGATATTAGAACCGCTAACGTGGTCTATAAAAAGGGCGCTCAGTACCCTCTTTGCCCTACCTTCAGTTCTCTGAGCTGTTCCCACAGGAATGGAAGTTAAGTGTTTGCTGTTCGCTGCCTTCTTTCTCGTGGCCTGTGCTGCCTTTTCTTCACAAGATGAACTGACAAATGTCGAAGGTAAATCCAAAATCAACTCTTTTTAGAAACTTTTTTTTCTCTCTCTGATTAATTGTAGCGCTTTTATTGTATTCGCAATGTTTAATAAAAAAAAAAATGAAAAAACAACAACAATTTATCGCAAAGAAAAGCGCGTTCACGAATTTACTTTTATTTTGCATCAACGTTAAGATTTTTTTCCCGTTCATGGTTTGATTTTCTTCTTTATTATTTATTTTTAAGCACCGGCACTCCAACAAGCATTGGACAATGGTAAAGGAATATAAGTTATCATTATCATTTTTATTTTTTCTGTCTGCTTTAATTTGTACTTAAGCTTTATGCGATGAAAGTTTTTATACGAAAAAAAAAAAAGCTTTTGCTCTTGCCCTGGTTCTACGTAGTTTGGTTTTCGTCCTTTTGTAGTTGCTTTGTGATGCTACAATAACAATCACATACCACCATGTTCGCATCAAAATAATAGCAATTCAATCGCTTTAACTAATTAGCAGCGATCCCTTTTTTTTGTCTTTTGCATGAACGTAGACGTACGGAGCCCGGAACTCACAGGTATGTCATTTTGTCTTGTTCACATGAATTTCTGACAAAATCGATGAACAGACCTTAAGCTTAAAACCCTAAACCTAAGTCTAAGAAGATGCATGAGGCCAAACATCAACCCTAGGATTGGATCGACTTTCGAACGAGCGTCTAGTACAAAAAAACATATTAGACAAACAACATGCTTACACATTATCCACTCGGTATAGGAGGTTAATATTGTCGATTAGCCAGAGATAGCGAGCCAATGAGGTTGCATTAAACACCAAGATTTACCACTATAAATGAGGTTGTCTATCGGAACACGTACCCCTCCCATTGCTACCCCCCCCCCCCCCCCCCTCCCTCCCGCCCCTTCTAGAAAAGTCTGTACGAATGTATGGACGACGAAACACGGCCAAAAAAAAAAAAAAAGAATAACGCTTTCCATATCTTACAATATGGAGTGAGCTCCTTACGTGACAGTTTTGATTTTAGAAAAGCACCGATATTGAATGCTAGTTCTGACCTAAAAAAAATGAACTTTAGAAGACGGAGAGGACGTCGAAGAACAAGAGGACACTGAATTCGAAATAGCGGAAGACGATGCCTGGGAAGATGAAGACAGCGATGAAATGCAAGAAGAAAACGGTTAGTCACTCGATGATGTTGCATCATGTCTTTATCTTAACATGAGGAATGAAGTCTAAAAGGCCTGAAGATATATTGAAGAAAGCTCCGACGAAATTTTATGCGTCATGATCAGGAAAATAGATTCACTTTTCTTTATTTTAACTTTCAGATAAATTGTTGGCACATGTTCATCCCCTTGATATTGATTTATTGATTTATTTATAATTTTTAAAACCCTTAGATCTTGAAGATTCCTTTGGAAAAGGTGAGTGTCAGTATAGACTTAAAATTTCCGAAAACAAGACGAAAAATTAAAAATCAACGACATTTTATTTTTGGTTGTTCCTACCTTGATTCCTTCTTTTCTACCCCATCCTCTCCTACCCCTCTTTAAATTTGAGCCTCGTAGACGACCGTAGACGACCGTAGACGACCGTAGACGACCGTAGACGACCGTAGAGATTGGTTTCAATGCCTAAAAAGATATGAATGTCATTCCTTTAGAGGTTCTTCGCGAATTTAGTGAACAATTTGCAAGGCGTCACTAATCCTTGGTATCACTTCACAGTAAAAAGAGCGGTTTCTTAAGCGGACGATCTGAACTGTGAACAGATGTCATTGAAAACACAACTAGCAACAACAACAGCTACGAACGTAGAAATTTTCACTAAATTCGCAGTTATTTATGTCTCAAAGATAAACGAACTGTACTAAGATGAAACTGCAAAAATGAAATTCCTTTGAAAAAAAATTATAATAACAATAATAATAATTCTAACAACAATAGTTATACCACCCCCCTCCCACTAGTACTTCCGATGGTTAATTAGTTTTCTTTCTTTTATGTTCTGTATGTTTAGTTGGACAGTTAACGATAAAAACACATCTTCCTTTTCAGTGGGATATATTTGAGTTCTTCTCTACTACCGTATTTCTTAAATTTCCCCGTTCGCTATTGTGGAGTAAGCAAAACAGTGGTGTGATTCTTTGCTTTACTTACAGGCGTAGAATGCAATTGGTCAGAAAAGTAGTTCATTGTATATTGAATATTTCTTAGAACTATTCCATGGGTAGGGGATTTTTGTACAAGTTGTTGACGTATTTAGGTGTCCCAAACTCTGCCAATGAACCTACAATTGAAAATTTACTCAATTTTCACAATCTCTCGATCTTATATTTTAAAGCACTAATTTGCATTAATTATAATTGTTCTGTGTGAGCTTAAATAAAAATCGACTTGTCCTGACTTGACTTGACTTGACTTGACTTGACTTCGAACAAGTGAACACAGGCAGATTAATGGGGTTTTGTAACCAATGATAGTAAGACCAAATTCCAAACTGTGGTTTTAGTGAATAAAATCTTGGGTTAGTTGTGTAAAATTATGGCTGTATTGTACCAGATATCAGCTTTTAGAAAAACCACATAGTAACTGCAGAGAACAAACTGGTGACGTCAGTGTCTTTTTTGTTTTACTGGATTCAAAATAACAGCCTCTTGTCTGCCATTATTTTGGGCCCAATGTAATGGGCAGGCTATGCTTTAAGGTATTTAAGTGACTCTATTTTTTTTTTAAAGAAAGACAAGGCCCTTTCATATTATTAGATGCAGGACAATCGGTATTGATAGCCCTTTTCATATTATATATATATTATGCCGCGACGTGAGGCATAAGTGTCTGTGTTGAGGTTATACATTTGTCCTGCGCATAGCGCGCTGATAGCGGTGGCTTCTAGTGCCCAGAAAACAAGTGTGGCCAAAACAAAGAGTATTTTTCAGTGCGTCTTACTTCACAGACGAGTTTGCAAAGATCGCTGGCTTGTTTGTTGAAAGTGCTTTTCAATTCGGCTTTTAACTATCAAGATCCTTGCTTTTCCTTGAAATATACCTCTGAATTCATGCTAGACCTAGGGAATCCCACGATAAATGAGATACACTGGTTCCCCGCCGATGGATCAACGTGTGGTTTCAGCACCGTACATCGGTTTGCCTCTGCATGCAAACTTGGCTTTATTTTTTATTCATCGAGAAACCGATATAATGCTTAACATGCTTTGCAATTCGCGTTTAAAAATGCAGACAGAACAATTAAAGAATACCAAAAAAAAAGTAAACAATGTGGGAAAATGTAGGGTCTTCTCCTCCAGATATTCTCATTAGATGTTTTTTGTCTTGGAAATCCCCTTCAGTGTATATGTTAAAAGGACTGCGATATGCTTAATAAGCTGTTTATAATTTGCATTCTTAGATGATGTCTCCGAGAGGCTAGACCTTGAAGGTGAGTTAAGAGGGCTACGTGGAACTCCACTGCTTTATTGCAATTATCAACGATAAACTATATCTTTAACCGTGACTGGAAGTACAGACAACACACTTGTAAGGCGGACATACGTACAACCGCGTCGGGACCGCAAGTTGGCACGTTCAGTAACTAGAGTTTTGAAATGTTTCATGCGCGTCAATTGAAAACAAACTCTATTATCGGCAGTTTTGCAAACACGCCATAATCGTTTAGTCTGAAGGAGAACGTTTCTAATGAAGACTTTGATAAACTATTATAATAATACGAATTATTGTTATTATTATTATTATTTTTATTATTATTATTAATAAGGATCAATTTAGAGATACCCTTTAAAACAAAAATCAACGATATGAAATAAACTTGACGTTTCGATGGCTTCGTGTTATCTTTAACCAAACGTCAAGTTTCTTTTATATCATTGAGTTTTGTTTTATACTCGTTTTTGTCATTAAAATGTATTACGGTGGCTCAATAGGATTTAGAAAAGGTCAGCTAACATAGGTGCAATGTTATAAAGTGGAATGACTGTTAATGATACCTGATACCATGCAAATCTAATGATATCCATAGTAAATCCAATATAAAGGCTTAAACAGTGATTTGGAGAGGTTCTGATTTGGTAATTAGGTGATTTTTTCACATTGATAAAATGATTTTCTATTGTTAAAGATCCAAAACGAAAAGTTCCAAGAAGGCAATCAAGACGGCGTCTACCTCCCAGACGAAGGAAAAATCAACGTGCACGTGGACGTGGACGCACACGTGGAGCTGTTGGTAGACGAGGACGCGGACGCAAAGCTGTTGGTAGAAGAGGACGTGGACGCAGACGCAAAGCTGTTGGTAGAAGAGGACGCGGACGCGGACGCGGACGCGGACGCGGACGCGGACGCGCACGCAAAGCTGTTGGTAGAAGAGAACGTGGACGCAGACGCAAAGCTGTTGGTAGAAGAGGACGTGGACGCAGACGCAAAGCTGTTGGTAGAAGAGGACGCGGACGGAGACGCGGACGTGGACGTGGTCGTCGTCAAGGACGCAGGCGCGGAAACAAACGCCAACGTAAAAGTGGACGTACACGTGGACGTGGAGGTAGATGTCGGCTTGGGCGTAAGCGTGCAGTCGGGTGTAGAAGTGTCCATGCATTTTTGTTGTTGTTGTTGTTTTTCTTATACATTAGGCCCACTGAAGGGTAGCAATGCACAGTATATATATCATGAAACATGTTTCGCGTTAGCTGGTTACAAGGTCATCCGATTTTCTTTTGCTTCACTACATTTTCTTAAATGTCGTGTCAATTTATTTTTGTAGGTTGTTATATAATTACGTCCATGTTCAGATGGAAACCCAGGCGTCACTAGGGCTTTCGATTGAAAAATTTTTGGACGTAAAATGCATAATTCATAAAATGCAAAATTCGCAGTTCTGATTGGCTGGAACTCGTTTTGGTACAAAAACTACCCTGCTTCCTCGCAGCTTGCTTTGCTTACTTATTTACCTGTTGTTGGTTTTTTAGCTATTCTATACTTTTCTTGTTTTGGTCTGTTTTTGTTGTTGTTGTATTTCTGCTGTATTTTTATTTATTTCTTATTTACTTACGTACTTTTTTTTGTGACTAGAGAAGGGATCCAGTCGGCCACCATGTCCTAGTCGTTGTTTTGAACCGCCAGTGACAGGTCTCTGCAGAGCCTTTTTTCGTCGATATTATTTTGATTCAAAAAGTGGCCAGTGCGAAATTTTTACTTATGGAGGTTGCCTTGGAAATCGAAACAACTTTGAAAACAAGAAGAGCTGCGACCAGGAATGCCCAGGTGAAACAAAATGCAATTCAGTAGGGTACTTGTAGTTACAAGAAAACCAACGAAACCACATATGAGTATTTAGGTTTATCTATGTTCCTTAAAGAAAAAGAACATTTGAATTATAACACGAATCATTACTTAATTTCGGTTTCCTTAACTATGTTTGTCATCACATTCCCATAATACCTACGTCAGGTAATATATACCGTTAACATCTACAGCAATATGCCGTGGTGGAGGGACTAATATTCAGCCGACACCATCTCCCGTTCCAAGAAAGCCGACACCATCTCCCGTTCGAAGAAGGCCGACACCATCTCCCGTTCGAAGAAAGCCGACACCATTTCCCTTTCGAAGAAGAGGGCCGATAAGAGGGCGCAGACCAGGTAGATCAAGTCGGAGAGGCCGACGTCGAAGACGTTTTGGTAAGGAGACAAGTTAATTTTATTTTACGTAAACTGATGAGGAAGTTTAAAGAAAAAAGGAAATAATTTAAGCACATTAAAGTAAATACAGTATTGAAAATAATAATAATAAAAAGAAAAAGAAAAGAAAACATAAAACAAATTATTAAAATTAGCATATAGAAATATAGCCTCCCCGCAGACGTTCTGTGGGGTTTGTCTTTGTTTGTCACGCATTCATTTCTCCCCACGGATGTCAGCTAAACACAGCCGACAATTACGTTCTTGTTTGTTGAATAAGCCAATAAGCGGTCAGTTATTGTGTCATGATCAGCCAATAACGAGCTGTGATACAACTGAAACGGTATCTCGCTTTTTTAGAAGAACATTTATTCCATGCCCTGTGACGCATGGATGAGACTCCGAAGAAAGTTGTAAGAAGCGATTTTTTTTTTGTTTTCTTTGCAGCTGTAATTTAGGAAAGGACCAAGTTCGCGTGTTTAGAAAAAGCGCAGTCGACATCACAAGGCTCATCAAACGTGCTCTGGACGTTGATGTGTCCTTGTATTCTTGGTCATGGGTCGCGGACCAAACACCAGTACGTGAAATTTGCGTATATTTTTTCAAGAGACGGTAAAACAAAAAATTCGAAGTCTACAGCAATGTGCTTCCAACGGCAGAAAAAGGTTTACCTGAAAACTTGTTCTGCAAAAAGGCACGTCTTCCCGTTGCGTTTTATTTGTTCACAAGCTAAGTGTCGCCGAAGTCTAAACTTCAAGCTAGTCACAACAAACTTTAATTTCGCTCCTTTAAAGAAAGAAATAACGCTTATAATCAATAAATCATTGGACCTTTCATTTTTCACTGTATTTTATTTCTCGAAGAAATATTTAATCATGCTGCAGCTAACTGTACAAGTCACTCGCTAATTATAACGTTTCCTTTATTGATCGATCTTCAACCAAGCTTCTGGGCTTCCGTAAACAATTACAGAGAAAGCCCCTCTTTCGACAACCTTCATATTCTCTTCGCTAAATTAAATATCACTGAGCGTTACACTGAGCAGGAATACCAATATTTGCCAGCTTTGTAGCTTGATCTTTCATAAGGTTTACTATGGGCAAAACAACAACAACAATATGTCCAGTAGTTCCACGCACTGTGTCGCAAATAAGCGGCAAAACTTGATATGTAAGAGATTCGTTGAAAAGTCTGCCGTAAAGACTGACCTTTAAGAGGGAAAACACCAGAAATTGGTCCGTGTCGGAAAATATCCAAATTGTGTAAAGTGTTCTTCGTTTTTAACGCTTGTTTATCTTGTAGATTATAACGAGCTCAATAGCAAAAAAATTATACACTTTTTTATCACCGAACAATCCGACTGAAGCAGGAAAATTTCTCTTGCACAAGAAGACATAAATTTATTACTCATAAAAACAACTTCGGCCAGGTCTTCTCAAGAAGCCGTAATGACCAGCAATTGCTCGTAAATTAATATAAGGTTAAAAAAGGTGACAGTCTTTTCGCTAAATAACATGTTTTCTGGATTTTGTCGAGCAAAACGTAAACATCTTTTCAGCAAATCCAAACCATACTCCACGACTTCTCACAAGCATGTGAGTATTTTAACTTTAGGTGAACTTTAATACTCCTCTGCCTTTGTTTCTGCTTTAGTTTCCATTGATCGTTAACGAATAAATAAGCAAATGTCCTTTCTCAGTTTTGCAGAAAGAGTTTTCATCCAAACTAGACGGTTGCAGCGTGTTTGTAATCAGCCAATAGAAAGCGTCAATTGGTGTTGTGTCGCGCGTTACGAAAATTTTGCAGTTAAACAAAAAGCAAGCATTTTTATCAGCTACAGTATGTTATAAAAGATTTGCTCATGCTTTTAGCTGTGCGTATACCGATCGCGAGTTATGGACGCACTTGACAAGTTTTTGGTGAGTACTAAAGAAGCTAGAGTTGCTCTCAGCTGCGCCTCAAGCTACTCTTACGCATCTTCCGTGCTCTCCAAACTTCCCGCGTGCACCCATATCACGATATACGCCCGCTATAAGCATAAACATATTCTTTATTTTCGAGTTCAGAAAACCACGTTCTCAACGAGCAATGCAAACGTCTAAAAAGCAACATATACATGAAGAGTTTGTTGGGAAGTCAAAATCTCAGCTCTTTGGTGATCAAGCTTTTTGGCAAATATGTTTGTCTACACTCCTTTTTATGTTTCTATTCTGTTTCTATTATGTTTTGGCAAAATCTGAGCACCAGACAAATTGTAATTATTAAATGGAACACAATAATAAGGATGGATGAAGTTTGCATGCAACTCGTATTCACGAAATTCGGTGAACTTCGCTTTTATTTATTTTTTTTTTACAGTACTGTAAATGAAGTTTTCACTGCGAAAGACCTTGAATTTCAACTGGCGGGTACCTTACATTTTAGTTGCTTCCTAATCTTCTCTGCTACAAGGTTATTTTTTCAGACTTTTTTTTTTTTTTTCAAAAGAAACAGGTCCTCATTTTGCTAGTAGCAGCTTGTCTAATCTTAGCTTATCAGTCCCTCATTTTTATTCGATTTTTTTAAAATTTTATTCTATTTTTTTTTTTTTTTTTTCATTCTTTTAGTAATAGTAATTGGACGTCTAAATCAATGAAATTTAAACGTCATTAATAACTTCGCTTTTCTTTATTTTTAACAGTACTGTAAATGACGTTTTTACTGCCAAAGACCCTACATTTCAACTGGCGGGTACCCTAAATTTCAGTTGCTTTACATGTTATCTAACTGACAGTTTTCCTAATCTTCTCTGCTACAAAATTATTTCTTCAGACCTTTTTTTTTTTTAAGGATCAGGTCCTCATTTTGCTAGTAGCAGCTTGTCTGTTGAACTAATCTTAGCTTTTCAGTCCTTCATTTTTATTCATTTTTTCTTTAAATTCTATTCTATTTTTTTGTTTTTTCATTCTTTTAGAACTAGTAATTGGACGTCTAAATCAATGATTCAGAAATTCAAACGTTACTAATTGTAAGTTGTTTAGTCTTAAATAACCTCCGGGTAATTCTTGATTGCCCTTATCGGATTGTGTCATTTACTATGCAGGCAGGAGAGGAGATAATACGGCCGAAAATGGTTACCAGCAATAGAAAGTTTTCCGGAAGGTGGGTCTCTAATCACTATTTTAACCTTCAACTGTCCTCGACTCTGAGCGTTTATAATCATAAGCAGTAAATAGACTTACGTTGAATTTTGTTAATTTCCAGCGCAACACGACAGAGGATAATGTGGCCAAGGGAACACCGTTGATTACTAGTTTTAAATGCATGGAAACAGTAAACATCATTTGTTTAGCAAATAATGTGTGATTTAATAAAATTGTGACGACACAGTACTGGCTGGGTGTTTGCCTGTTATTTTCCATGCACGTTATTTGACTAAGCGTGAGGTCATGGTAGCAGGCTATTGGCCTTTTTTTATCAGGGGGGCCAGCCGGATCTTTAGTAGACCTCGATGTGTAAAATATTTAATACAAAATTTTTAATTTTAAAATAGTAAACTGATCTTTACGGCCGGAAGAATGATCTAAAAAATAAATAAGGAAAACAAAATGAAATGGTTATAAGTATACACGAATCTGCCCAAAAGTTTGGTTTGTAACACAAACCTTAAACGGGGGCTGAGAAATCAGTGGCAAAATTTAATACAGATATAAGATGAACGTTACATACGGGACATGATATAAATGCCGCTAATATGTTTAATAGGCCATTTCCGAGTTCCTAAAATGTTTCACTTTCAAAACGAGGTAAGTGCGAAACCTTTGTTGTGGAAATGAGTTTTATTTGCATCATAAAACTCATTTCCACTACAAAGGTTTCGCACTTAGCCTCGTTTTAAAAGTGAAACCTTTTGGAACTCGGAAATGGCCTATTGAGTTCATCACGTCTATTTACACCACGAGGTTCTAATGCCATTACTTTGTCATTAGCACCCTATGATGTAATATAAATAGACGTGATTAACTCAATTAGTGACATTTGTGTTTTTAGTAGCCTATCACTTTGGTTAGTAAGTTTGTTTTAACGTTAATTGGAAGATATTTTATTTATGATTTTTTTTTTGTTGTTGTTTTTTTGTTTTGTTTTATATAATTTTTTTTCCAAAAGAAAGTCAGTGGTGAAAAAGGAAATAGTATATTTCAGTTTTAACATGTTTATTTGCGTTTTTTCATCAACTTCATAACTGTAACTAAATTAATTTGTTAAGCTTATTCGTTAACTAAATACTCCTTTCTTGAACGAGTGTAGCTAAATGTCTTTGGTCGTGGGTGTGGGTCAACGTGGGTTTGGGTGTTGGTGTGGGCTAATGTCGTGGGTAAAAAGAGTATTAAAAAAATGATAAAGTAAAGTAATTGAAAAAAAAAAATGTAAAAGTTATGAAACGAAAATCCCTGACTCCTTGATTGCCCTTTTTACGGCTTCTTCTTTGTCCTCCTCTTGATTTTTCCTTAGCCACGTGGGACTTCTCCTTTCACAACATCACTATATAAGAGACATGTTGCCGATGAAGGTTTATTCATACCTGAGCGATCGCGGCGAAATAAAAGAAGATGTAAAATATGTCGAAACGTACAATATGCAGAAAGTAGGGGACAGCTCTGACTAGCTGAATGGTAATAAATGCCTGATGCTCACTATTATATTTGTCTTAATTTTATCTACAATTCCAATGATCAGACCGTGGAAAGGGGAGGGGAAAAAAGGACAATTTTGAGATAGCTGGGCTATCTCAAGCATGTTAAGGCATGGCTAAATTTTGGGTCTCGACCCCCCGCAAAGATAAAGCTGTTTTTATTCTACGGCCATGCATTTTAAGTCTAAAAGTTGCAAAAAACTTTCGAGAAACTTTCTTTCGAGGCGTTGAATTAATTGGGGTTGAGGTGATGTAGTCACGTGAAACGTGACGTCATTATGATATTCAAAAAGAAATTCAAAATGGGGTGGGAATGGTTGATTGTAAATAAGTTTAAACACTGTGGAAAAGTTTGTTTTACCGCACGATTTTTTTCCGTGGCCGGAACGGAGAGAATTTTTAATTTCTTAAAAAGATAATAACAGGTGAAAAATGTCACGTGACCTATTTTGCTTAATTACTAATTAATTAAAAACGTCAGTCAACCATCCGGCCAGATTCAAGCGAGAAATGATGATACAATGACATAAATACTGTATTTAATATATACTGTGGGCATCTCGCCACCCCATTTTTAGTTTTCTTTTCTTTCCTGGACTCGACCATAAGTGGTCACGTGATACAGATACCTGATTTTTTACGTTACAGAAAAATTAAGGTTACCGATTTTTCCGAGGTTGCCAAATTTTGGAAGGTTCTAATAAATTTCCACAAAGTTATGATCATTATTAGATTTTATTAGCTTCAAGCCATGCCTTAACATGCTTGAGTATTTCATATTTTTAGGTAGAAGTCTTTCTTAAACAACTTTTAGATCTCTCAGCTTAGCTAATTATTGCCGTTCAGAAATATGATCTAAGAGAGCGAATCCCCCATACGTAACCCTCTTCGCATGAAAATTATTTTCAATCTATTCTTGGTTCTGTGTCATTCTGCGTAGTTATTTTAAGGACGCCACCTTATTGGACGGTTAGAGTGGCAGTCATGTAATTTTAAACTTGGCGGGTAATTCATTTCACTGTCGATCACGCACAGCAAGCGATATGTCGTGCAAACTTTGTATTACTTTCGCGGACGAGTCAAAGATTTCTACTTGGAAAAATCTGGCCAGAGTACCTGCCGAAGAGCAAAACGGTCCGGGCTTCTGGAAGTTCGCCGGAGAAAGCGGTTCCGACTCGATGGAAATTGCTAATGGAGGTCCTCGCTACATCAGTTTAAAAACATTGTGCAAAAACGACAAGTGTCTCTTCCGGAGACATCCACCCACACCCGCGAGCTGTGATACCGTCGTTGGGATTTAACCGTGGACACGTAAAGAGAAAATAGGTTCAAAGTGGGTTCAAAGATGAATGTTTGGCCGCCAAACATTTGAATTTTGAGAGGGCGCTAGACAAATGTGGGCACACTTGTCAGTATAAAGAATTGACCGAAACCGGAAATCGCTTCTAAAAAGTCTCTCGAAGGTTCCATGTCGAGGGCGAGGGTACCATGTCGAGGGTCGGGGGTAACATTTTTTTCCATTTTTTTCCATTTTTTTTTTAAAGTAATAATCGACGCAATCAATGTCATTAACACGAATAAGTAGAATTAACAAAAAAAAAAAAAAGGGCACGTGAGCATCTTCTATTTGTTGTGTGGGCGGGGGAGGGTGGAACATCCATAAAGAAAACGAGTGATGTTGTTGTTTAATTAAAATAGTACTTGGACTTTCGAATTCGCTTAAAAGTAAAGAACCTTCTCCCTTCCTGTGAAGGAAGACAGGTTGTGCCTCAAAAAAAATGTCAGAGATCTTAGGCACGGGCACCGAACGACTGTTTTCTGTAAAATATCTGCAAAAAGAAGCAAAAGTTGTCTACAATTTTCTGTTACAAAAAAATTCTAGATGGCCGTTCCATTCATGTACAGTCACGTACAGTTTTCGTAGCTCATCTAATTAATTCCCAACGACTTCGACTTTCTAAAGTTTAGTTTTTCGTATTTCAGTCCCCAAGTTAGCCTATTTTTCGTATTCTTCTCTGCCTTGCTTGGCTGTTCAGTGGGGTAGTTTGAATATGGATATTTCACCGATTCTTGTTTTTAAGCTATCTCCCGAATTGTCGTGCTTTCAATGAAGTAGAAACTCGCCATGAAATTTTAAAATACAAGTCATCGATCTGCTCCGACACCGGAAATCGTGATCTAGGTACGTAGGTGCGTAGCTAGAGCGATAATTTGGATGATGCTATCGCCCGAGTCGCGCGCGCCGCAATAACAAATTTCTTCAATTACCAACGTTATGTTCTGCAGCTTAAAAAGTGTATTACTGCCGAAATTTGAAACACCCTGAAACACAAAAGGAACGCAAAACCAACACTTATCGGCGCAGTTGATGGTGGCAGTGGGATAATAGGAAGTCATGTGGCGAAACTAATTTTTGTACACATCTTTATTTCAAACAGAAATTAAATCAGAGGTGTCTGCGCAAAAACTTTCTTCACAACGGCTTCAACGATTATTTCCTATTTTTGCACGAAAAGGGAAGCTTTTATTCACGAACAGCGATCAGATCGTAGCAGACCGATTATGCAAACTTTCAATAATATAATATGTTTCGTTTTTCATAGCCTCCATCTCACTCGTCTTCTTCTTGAAGGCGTCTCCACCATGTATTTCGAAGCGGGGAAGCGCTATCTTTGACAGCGTCAGCGTATGTTTTTTTTTCTCTTTCCTACTAGAACTCATATTACTAAAAAAGATGGTATGGGTTGGGAAAAGTTTAGCTAGCCAAATGAGGAACAAATGAGTTCAAAAGTGGAAAATACAGCGATCGCTCTTCACGGAGATTAGACATATCGATATTCCTCATTAACAAGGAGAGTTTCTTTCTGTTGTCTCTCAACACCTCTACGACGGTGACAAAAGTGAAAACACACAACGTTTGCATTGTTCGTTTATGACACATTTTACAACGCAATAAGAGTTTTTTACTCCCATTCTTGTTGGTTGGACCAGAAATTCACAATTCAAGGCACTCAATCTTGTTTTACGACATTTTAAATTTTGTTTACAACATTTTTTTTTAAATCAGTGTTTTCAAGTAACATGTTCTGGTATGGGTTTCCGGGGTGTTATAAATGTAATTCTTCGAAAACAACTTGGCATGTCCCAGAGCCTTCCTCTATTCCAACCCCTTCCCAGCCCTTCCCCACCCAACAACTAGAAGATGTTCACCCACCATTTGTTTTTTAATTCTTCTTATTTGTTTCTACCATTCGTATCTCGAATGATGCTTATACATGCTCTAGTGACACAGTCATGTCTAGATACATTAAAAGACATGACAAAGCAGCATCATATATCCATCGGAAGATATGCCAGAATTATAACATCATGACATCTGCAGACAAATCGTTTGAACACGAACCAGAATCTGTTGTAGAAAATGAACAAGCGACAATTGACAATTGACAATCCACACAGATAGAGAAATAAGGACCAATAAACCAGATATCATAATTTTGAGATCACAGGATTAGAGATGCTGGATTATAGATAATTATAATCATGTTTCTTTCTCCCCCTCCTGTAAAAAATTGTCTTTGGTGTTAATGTATTCCAGATAACTAATTATATCTATGGCGCTCGTGTGATATGGCTTAATTTATCTTGGTACAAGGCTCTTGTCCAATGAAAACTGAAATTACTATTGCAATTTCCTGATGGATTTCTTCTCCAACTCTTACTTTTACATCTCCCCCTGGAATTGACTTTTATTATCATTCCCTGGCGACAGGCTGTGAATTGCATGACACATTCATTGCTGTACGTCCCACCATCAGTTCCACACACTGGATTGTAACTTGTTCAGCAGAACCATGGACACGAACACTCACGCTCTCCAGAGGCAGAAATACTGCACTAGGCATACGGATCAGGGCAAGGCTTCAAGTCACACACATTCGAGGCTGAAAATAAGATAAACATGTGTAATCAAATAGTGACGAGTGAAATAAGGGAATAAGTTTCGCGCGCGTTTGGCAGTACCATCGGACCGAAATACATCGGTTAAGGTAGACGAGAAACTTTCTAAGAAGAAGGACTTAGAGAATGGAATCGCCAGAATGTGGAAAATTAAATGGAAACAGAGACAATGCCAGTTGTTACTGGTGCACTTGGGGGTAATTAAGAAGGGACTGGAAAAATACGTTGACAAAATTCCAGGCACAGCATGCATCAACGTGCTCCAAAAATTACTCTTTTGAAAACAGCTCGTCAGAAAGGTGCTGTCAATCAAGTGAACTTCTCAGTACCCAAGGACCATGGTCTCACCAAGAGACTAAATAAGCAAGTCAAGGATTACAAATGGGATAATAATAATAATAATAATAATAATGATAAGCAACTTGAGAAGGTAGGGAAATACCAATTATTGAAGGATGAAATTGCAAAGGCCTGGCGCATGCGAAAAGTCATTGTAATTCCTGTTGTTATTGGAGCCCTTGGAGCCGTCTCAGTTAACTTTAAGGAGTACATGAAGAGAATCAGCGTGAACGTGAAGCTGGAAGTTATCCAGAAAACAGCATTGTTGGGGACAGCAAAGATACTAAGGAAAGTACTGTCCCTGTAAGAGGAAGGAAAAGAGAGACCTGGGACCCGTGGTGACTTGTTGTAACCCGCTCCTAAGGACTATAAACCAGGCTGAACATCTTGCCTGAGACTACAAGAAATGGACATAATAATAATAATAATAATAATAATAATAATAATAATAATAATAATAATAATAATAATAATGATAATGAAAATAACAATGATAATAATAACTCTCTTTTCTACCGCTTTGTGAGAGTCCAACATTGAAAGACATTTCAAGTACAGTGTAACTAAGATCATTACAGGAAGGTTGCAAGGAGAAAACAAAACAAAACAAACAAAAGAATATTTCGGGTTCGACAGGCCGACTCGATGTAGACAATCAATCAAACTGGCTTTACTGAATCTGGTGGAGAATTAGGAGATAAACAGAGGCCTCCACTCAAAAGGAATGATATGAAGTTAGGCCCATTTAATTAGCAAAACAATAGATGAAATACAAACATGCGTGATCTGTGAATTGGAACCTCCTATTCCGGAGACTAGACCTTACCTAGTTTAGCGAGAAAAAAAAAAAAAGGTTTAAGTTCTGATGACCTTGCCGGTCCCGTGAAATAGATGGCGATCCCGCAACACGGCCCGCAGAACAAATTAACAAAATTATACAATCACGAACACAAAATATCAAAACGGTTTACACAAGCAGATTACAGCAACACCAAAGCTCACATACATTCGATAAAATAAGCGATATATAGCGATATTTGATAGCTTCTTAACTTTCTCTCGATCTCGCTCGTCCAAATAACTTTCGTATCCCTTGCTAATTTGCACAAGCGATCCAAGGCTCTTGTCTGTTGCTATGTGACGTCATACTGACAGGCGGAGTGGGTCAAGAAACTTTGGTGGAAAACAATAGAGTTAACTCGCCCCCCTCCCCCCGTGATTTTTATTATTGTTGTTTAGTTTTGTTTTTTTTTTTTCCTGTTTTTGTTGTTGTTGTTGCTGTTGTTCTGTTGCTGTTAATTTGTCTAATTATTTCCAGGGAATCCCCACCATGGCAAACACATACATCGTGTCTTCTGAACTGCCGCATAACTATTCTTTAGAACTTCATCGCGAGTAGCCAATTTTTGTTGGACAGACAGTTTTTACAAAGAGACGTGATGAAATTAAGTTTGTCTATTTTATATTTTTAGAAATTGTCTACCTAATCTTATGTTCTGAAAAAGATTGGGGATTGCTTTTTTCTCTCTGTGTTAATTTCTTAATCCGCGGACGTACACGCAAAGTCATACCCCCACCATCGTACAGGTGGGGGAGTGGGGGTGGAGAAAGGAGGCCTGTGACGTCACCAAATATGGTCACCATCATGGCCGCCGTCCTGGATTTTATCAAGAATTAAAAATAAGTTAAAAACAGTGAGAATTAGTAATTTTTTGGTGCCTAACATGTAAAAACACATAAATAATTAATTTGCATCATTTCATCCACAAGTTTGACTTTTATTGCTGAAAAAGGTTGAAAAAAATACGAATTTTCACTCAAAACTCAACTTGAACTAATGCTCAAGGTCAAAGCTCAGTAGAAAGAACGGCTGTACCGTTCTCGCCACGACAAAGAACATCTAAAGTTGCTCTTGTAAAAGCAACTAAGCACAAAGCCAACCCAGCAACTGGTGAGGTTCGATTGGAGAACCGAAACCATGGTCATGCCTGATCACAAAGTGGCAATATCAAAACAGTCCAAAGACTGTTACTGAGCTTATTCAAAAGCTATTACCGAGGGAGGAATTACGCGCTCTAGTCAATAGTCTGGATGTTGTGAAATCTTGGCAGGCCCAGTCTACACGTATCCGGTTTTTTTAATACGCAGTTTTTTTTTCTTTGCCAAGACCGTCTTGAATGTTCGTCGTGAATACGTATGTGGACGGAAGCCGTATCCGGAAAGAAGTTGCGGACTCAAAAGTATCCGGATACGAGTGGACGAGGCCTCAGTCAGGGTGACAACTACTTATGCCAAATCACGAAAAGTCACAAATTATTAAATGTGTAAAAGTTCAGAAGATAATACCTTCTTTTGGAATGTTGGCTGTGTAAAGTTAATAAAATACTAAACGCTGCCATGCCATAAACATTGATGCAACAATTTTTAAAATATAAATTGCGCTTAACGATTTTTCTTACGGTTATTATATCTTATGTATTAGTAGGTTGCAAAATCCTAATCACGGATTAGCTACTCATAAATATGCATATAGCCTGATATGTTAACCGCAATAAAACTGTGTCCTACACCAAGAGGAGAAATTTCAAAACAGCAGGAGATAGAAAGCACACCTCTTGTTTCTCTCTACGCCATTCAGTGCTATACATGTAATGACTCTTGGGGAAAAAAAGAACTGCCTTATTCAGATAATGTTTGCTTCTTTATCTCGCAAACAATGACAACAACACCTTTATTCCTACTTTTCTATGTACTTAAATGAAGACTGATATGATCGATTTCCTCAATAATCCAGCTCCAAACTGGAAAACCGGCTCCCATGTTCTCAAAAACACTCCTTCTGGACATTACAAGACTTTAGAATTTGAGGATACCTGAAATTATTTCCAAATCTTGAAAAGGCCTCCAAAATACTATAGTTAATATAAATTTTATACAGAATTACGTTTATATTGTTTACTAAAACTGTTGGATTAAATTTCCACTTAGTAACTTTCAACCGTCATAGTTGGAGAAAATTAACCGTTAATTAACCGTCAAAGCTACCATCCCGATGGGACCCTCAAAAACTAGGAACGGAACCATTCATTTGGTAAGTCACGAATGCCGTCATATTCCAGTTTAACTAAGAGGACGCTGTGATCAACTGTATCGTAAGTTTTACTTATTAATCAAGTCCAAAGATTTCCCAGAAGGGTATACTATATTTTCACCGAAGAAGCATGAGTAGTTGTGCGTCCACTGCAAAAACCAACTTGATTCTCATAATTTAGTATATCAGGTTTATATTGTATCAAGAAAATTATAACTAATCTCTTGAACATCAGTTTCTCCGTCATTTTATGTAAAAAAAAAAAAAGACAGCAAAGTAATTGGTCTATATCTCCAATGCTGTTTATTATAACTCCGAATTATTACATGAGGAACTTGAACACAAGGAGGAGAGTTATTATCTGTCGCAGTTGTCCGCTGACGAGACTCCGACCAGCGCCTGTTGTAGGACACTCTCCTCCAAGCTTGGCGAAGATTCTGAGTGGTCCCCCAGTGCCATGGGTGATTTTCATCGGCATAGCAAACACGGTGGCTCCTTTAGAGGGTAACTTGTCCAGATTGGCCAAGTTCACATATCCAGGGATGTTTTCTTTGAATAAAGTTTTGCGAGATTGGAAATCTTTTGACTGACCATAGTCAAGCGACGCTGTGTCCAAACCAACTGCCTTTACCTTACGACTCACCATCCACTTAGATGAGTCAGGATGGATACCTGAAGTTAAACAAGCTTGCCATTCAGTTGAAAGAGAGCAGAGAGATGTTGTCATGTCCCCATTGTAAAAGGGTGTACATTTCCAAGTACTTACTTATTTAGCCTTGAATAAAAACTCAACTTAGCTTACGCTGTAGCTTAGTACCTTTATGTATTGCATGGAATATAGACGGAGTAATATGGCCTTGCGAGTTCTGGAAATTGTCTTTAAAAATGGTAAAAGCTTCCAGTTAGTTAGACAACACTTGTAACTCCCTTTGGGGTTAGCGCTTAGCAACCACGAGTACTTGTACGTCTCGAGCTCAAAGTGTTATGGGAGCCAAAAACAAAAACATACTCTAACCGTTGGTCGATATGTTTTTCGATAATGTACAGCAGGTAGGATCTGGTAATCATAAGACTCAAGCTTAGCACTTACCTGGAAAATGCATATTGGAAACGTTTCTAGCAGGCTGCATTCCCAGATATTTGTTACTATCGGAGAAGAATTTCCCCCACCCCGTTAACACCAACAGAATCATGCCTTCCGGGATCTTGCCATGTTTTTCTTCCCAGTCCTCGATGTCACTCGGCATCAGCTGATAGTCCGAGTTTGAGAGAGTCTTCGGACGAATATCTATTACAACAGATGGCCCAATGAGGTTATCCAAGGGGATTTCTCCAGTGCTTCTCTTGTCCATGTACAAGCTTCTTGGTGCCTCGATGTGCGTCCCGCAGTTGTCGGAGGTGTGGAAGTCATACATGATGGCGTAAAACCCGTCTCTTGTGACGTTAGGAAAATACACTTGTTTCATGTTGAAAGGTGTCATTCCCGGCCAGCAGAAAGTCTCGTTGCTAAACGAATACGTCATATCCAGCCATGATACCTTTACGCGAGAACAAGGGAAAAACAAATTGGAATTTTTGTACGATATACTTGATGAAAATAAGAAAAACATAGAAAAAGAATGATCATACACAGCTATAGTTGGTACAAATGTCAGTTAAAAATGAGCCCTTCCTCCATTTTTTTTTTTTAATTTAGATAGTATAAAAAGGCCAAAAAATATGAGTTAATAACAAATACGTGCGAATTAATCACCTTCAGTAGTGTAAGACTCAATGCGCAAAACTAAGTTTATGTCCAAAAACAGTGACAAGAAAGAAAAGAGGGAACACCTCTTGTTCAAACAAATTCTCTAAAGTTACGTCTCACGCTCACGTACTAGCTTATGAGTCGTTTTGGCCTGTCAACACTTAATTTCAAAAGGTCAGACTGGAGTCGGAGTCGGAGTCGTAATCAGGAGCGTAGAGCTTATGATCTGGTGAAAACAGTGTTCAGACTCTGCTTACGACTCCGTATCGTACGTTCCGCATATGATCTAGTGAAAACCAGATTGTCGGAGTCGGAAGCAGAAGTGGAAGAACTAAATCAATCAAAAATCGTGGGACCCTGCATTTTGATTAATTTATCCTTCCGCTTGTGCTTTCGACTCCGACAATCTGGTTTTCACTACAACATAAGCGGAACATGAGCAACGGATTCGTAAGCGAAGTCGGAAGAAATGGAATCGTTCTGATTTATGTGACTCCTATTTCGTCGTGCTTATAACTCCGCTCATGACTCCGATTTCTGATTTTTTTTTTTTTTTAGGTCATAAAGGCTGGTTTTCGCTAACGACGGAGTCGGAGTCGGAGTCGTAAGCGGAGTCGTAAGAACGCTTATGACCTAGAGAGAAAATCAAAAATCGGAGTCGTAAGCGGAGTCATAAGCGCGACGGAATTGGAATCAGAAGAATGAGAATGTTTCCATTTCTTCCTACTCCGCTTACGACACCGTCGCTTACGTTCCGCTTATGTTCTATTGAAAACCAGATTGTCGGAGTCGGAAGCAGAAGTGAAGGGATAAACCAATGACAATGCGCGTTCCCACGCTTTGTGATTGGATTGGTTCCTCTGCTTCTGCTTCCGACTCCGACAATGTTGGTTTTGACTAGATCATAAGCGGAACGTAAGCGACGGAGTCGTAAGCGGAAGCGGAACGCTGTTTTCACAAGATCATAAGATCTACGCTTCTGATTACGACTCTTACTCCGACTCCGTCACTAGTGAATTAAACCAGCTTTAAGCGCTCTTACGACTTATTGATTCCGATTCCGATTCCGACTCCGTCGCTGGTGAAAACCAGCCCTTACCAAATCAAGCTTTTTTCCAAACCCAGTTGGAAGAAATCCAAGAACACCTTCCGTCCTAAGTAATAAATTTAACAGAACAAACTTCTTTTGATTTTTTCTTTGTTTCTGAAACACTTGGAAAAATAAAAAGTTTCTTGAACAGCATCTTCAAATAAACGTCACTTCGTGACGGCCATTTTCAGACAAACATGACAGAATCTCGCCAGAAAAACTCGTCATCAATTAACCAATTAGAATGCGACGTTCATGTACTGAACGTGGGAGGATCCCGAACAATGTACTGGTAACAGGCCCTTTATTTTTTCCTCTCCCCTCGTCTCGCGATGGCATTTTTGCTAATCTGATTATTTAACCAGAGTCAATAGCTATTGACTCAGAGGCCATGAGGGCGAGAGGAATAATTGCTTTAGTAAAATCCAACTAGTTTGTCAAAAATATCGAGACAAAACAACTTAAGCTAGTTAAAAAAAAAAAAAACCTTTTGGCCGCCAACAAGACAGCGCTTTTCTCTACTAGTAGGCTATAACATATAGCCTAGTAGCAGCTCAACCAATCAGAACGCAGCATTGATAATAGACCACTAGTTGGATTTAACTAAAGTGACATATCCCTGTCACCCAATAAGTAAGTTTAACCGTCAACCACGCGAACGCGAAATAGAGCATACCCTAGTTGTTTGTTTTCTTGACTGTCAAAATTCCAAAAAAAAAAACAAAACAAAAAACAAATGGGGAATTCGCTATTAGTAAAGAAAACTTGCTTTGGATGAGTAAATATACCGCCCTATATATGTTAAGCATGCTACCTCCGTTCTCTGTTTATCAAACTTTTCATGTTTTCCAATGTCAGCAAAGATCCTACTAGCACCTCCTGTGCCATCTTTGATCTTTATTGGCGCACCGTACACCACAGCTCCCGCGGGAGGTAACTTATCCAGGTTGGCGACCATTTCATATCCGGGTATGTTGGCACTTAATAGGATTGTATGAGACTTATAGATTTTCGACTGTCCATTGTCCAACGATACTACGTCCACACCAACTGCCGTGACTTTTCCACTCTTCACAATCCATTCAGCTGCTTCAGGACTGAAACCTAGGATAAAAATGGAAAGTAAATTCTTTGTATATGTGCAAATCTAAAAACGAACATTGTGCACTTGTTTGTACCAGTATGACGGTACTTATTACAGGGCGAATAGGCCACTTGCACTAAGAGGTCACGTGACCAATGCTTCCTTTAAACAATGAGTTGGAATCTTGTTGATGCCAAAAATCGGCAGAGCAAATAAGAATTATCTTACACTCGAAATTTGAGAGGAAACGCATTTAAGGGAGTTGTCTTATGGCTCTTTGATTTTTCAGCAAAGTAGTAAGGTTTGTATTGGCCGCCATGTTGGAGGGCATACTCTTGCCCTCCAACATGGCGGCCAAAACTACTTTTTGCTTATATCTTGTTAAACGTTTCATAGTTACTCTCAGATGTGCTGTAAACGTTACCACATCATCTTTTCAACATTTTTCTTGACGTTTAAGTGCAAAATTTGCGTTCAGAAAGAGGTAATTCATAATTTTAAAAATCACATTTTGGTCACGTGACCAGATACAAACTTACTCATGGAAATGGTGCGGGTTTACAAAACCAAATCACCATTATTTTGTTTAAGATATGACCCACTAACTGATTTTCGAAGGTAAAATCATATAACCTTCTTTTTCACAAAAACCATGTCACATTACCTCTTAGTGCAAATGGCCTATTGGAGTTATTTGAATGTAACCTTGATTATTGTTGATTGCAGTTACGCGCATCGCCTTTGTTTCATCTGTAGAATCGAGGAAACCATCATTCGATCGTCTCATAAGCCTGGTAAAATATTATGCAATGCTCTGGAAAACCGATAATGAATGCGGACCAATAACAGCGACAAACATATAATGAAGAGACAAGGGATGAAACAAATTTTGGCCAATTTTCAGCCTGCAACGGGCAATTCGTCAGTCCTTGAATAAATCGGCACTGTTTTCCTCAGCAGATACCAAAACAACTTTGATAAATTCATGTTTTCACTTTCATAGAAAACTTGAACATTGTCTTCGCTAAAACTAATTCTAAACTAGTTTTTTGGGGGTAAGGACAAAATATGGGGTAGGCCATGGTGTAGGCCATGGGGTAGGCCATGGTGTGGGGGTGGTCAATTTTCCAAAAAAAAAAAAAAAAACGGAAATTTCAATAATTTTTCCGCCCTTGTTGTGAATTATGTATTTAGGATTGTAAAATGATCAGCACACCACCCTAGAGGTGGGTGGTAGCGTGGTACATAATTTCGCGCCATTACAAGTCACGTGTCAAAAAAGACATCGGTAAAATGGCGGAAGCAGAAGGTAAGAGTTGAGTCTTTTTTTTAATGAACTTTGCCGCTCTCGTACGACTATGAAGGAATTCTCTAATGCTAATGATGTTTTTGCTAATGATGTTTTGACATTTATTGTGGTCTCATCGTCTGACCTTTATGGGTTTCTATACACAGGGCGCGAGATGTTCGTCATCATGAGTTCGGGTGATGAGACTGATGAAGGTAAGCAGAAATACTTGTTGATTCAATTGTTCTAATTTCGAAATTACGAAACAGACTTCGGGCGTGTCAGGCTACAAATCCTGGTTTTTTGTTACACTATCTTGTTGTAACCTACAATCAGCTAGATTCCTACTTTGTCTCCTCGGCGATATTTTTAAACCCGTAGAAGCAAATGAGACACCACTGCAGTTCGGACTGCTGGTGAATTAATATTATTTAGTGATCTGCCTGTCATGGAAGTAAGCTCAATAGCTAACGTGTGATTAATCCAATAAGAAGGTTTTGCTTTCATTTGTTCGTCTTTACCCTTCATGCGATTTAGATATCTGTTAAGTATTTTTTAAAAGCTATAGTCCAGTTTACCCATTCAAGATTATTGTGACAGAATTCGTGCGTGACATTACTGAACTTTTGAAATTGAACTCTGAAGTGAACCTCGAATCTATTTAGCGTCGATCGTGTTTAGCACCTGAGAACTGACATCTTTGAGTGACACATGTGCATAAGACAATAGAGCCTAAAAATACCCTTATCGTTTTAATCATAGGAGAAGAGTATATGTAGTTTTTTTGGATAGGTTTTGCTTTTCGGAGTGTGAAAAAGTGTAGAACCGGAACCTGAATTAAACCCTGAATTTCAATTTCTTAAAATTATTATAATTATTGAAAACAGGAAAGAATTAGAAAGTGTCTCCTGGCCTCATCAACATCCAAATGTTTATAAAATTTACATTCGTATTAAAGTACGGAGTGAAATGATTAGGAAACTGTTCGGCTGAAACAACTACATGTATCTATAAATATAAACATTCACCTGCATGCGTGACCTTTGGAATGTCACCTTATAGTTGTAAACAGAATTTTCTTTCGGGAGCATGGGTTTTTCCAAGCAAGCTGACTTTGTTTTGATAACTTCGCTTTTAAAAAATACTTAACAGATATCTAAATCGCATGAAGGTTAAAGACGAACAAATGAAAGCAAAACCTTCTTATTGGATTAATCACACGTTAGCTATTGAGTTTACTTCCATGACAGGCAGATCACTAAATAATATTAATTCACCAGCAGTCCGAACTGCAGTGGTGTCTCATTTGCTTCTACGGGTTTAAAAATATCGCCGAGGAGACAAAGTAGGAATCTAGCTGATTGTAGGTTACAACAAGATAGTGTTACAAAAAACCATGATTTGTAGCCTGACACGCCCGAAGTCTGTTTCGTAATTTCGAAAATAGAACAATTGAATCAACAAGTATTTCTGCTTACCTTCGTCAGTCTCATCACCCGAACTCATGATGACGAACATCTCGCGCCCTGTGTATAGCAACCCATAAAGGTCAGACGATGAGACCACAATAAATGTCAAAACATCATTAGCAAAAACATCATTAGCATTAGAGAATTCCTTCATAGTCGTACGAGAGCGGCAAAGTTCATTCGAAAAAAGACTCAACTCTTACCTTCTGCTTCCGCCATTTTACCGATGTCTTTCTTGACACGTGACTTGTAATGGCGCGAAATTATGTACCACGCTACCACCCACCTCTAGGGTGGTGTGCTGATCATTTTACAATCCTAAATACATTATTCACAACAAGGGCACAATAATCTAAAATAATCGGTAGCATAAATATTACGAAAAATTATTGAAATTTCCGTTTTTTTTTCTTTTTTGGAAAATTGACCACCCCCACACCATGGCCTACCCCATGGCCTACCCCATGGGGTGGGCCATGGCCTACCCCATATTTTGTCCTTACCCGTTTTTTGGTGTTGGATGCGTGCTTTTGTACAATGTGGACCGGAGGATACGGAGTACGGAAACACGTCATCAGTTACGTTACAAACCAGAAACAATAGCAGGAAATAAAGTGTTTGCAGGCCAAACACGACTCGAGCTCGTGATACTGTGAAACCTGACCTTAGGGTTTGTTCGAACAACAGATTTTTTTTTTTTTTCTCATGAAGCATTCTAAACGTTGAGCAGCTAGTCTCGCTTTGAGTGGTCATGAAACAGCTCTGTTTATGCGTATTGATTATTGTATAAATCTGTAGGATAATCCTGTGGGTGTTGCTGACGGAACTCGGTCACTGCATGCTGCAGTATAGCTCTGATTTTCTTTGTGCGCCTTCAAGGCGTTAAGCTTTTTATTGTGGCTAGCTAGATAAATATTGCACTATCTTTAGTTTCTTTTCTTTTTTAACTAACTTTTTTTGTCCGTAAATGTGATTATTCGTAGTAAAAATAGGCGCGACAGCGAACCCTGACCTTCGTTTCCTTCCTTGACCAGTACGCTACGGTCCACATTAAACAAGTCACGTGGTATTTAGTTTCATCCCTTGCCTCGTTTGCTTCTCGGCACTTCGTGGCTTGCTCGGAAAGCCTTTCGAATGCGTCGACGTTCGTTCCCACCGAGCAATAGATAATATTTTAACCGGGTTTGCTACATGATCGCATGACGGTTTGATAGGTCAAGTTCATAGTAGATTCTACAGTAAACAGAGGCGACTCGTGCGATTGGCTGTAAAATTTTCATTTTGCTTGCCATCACAATAACTCCTCTGCGCCCTGTGTACTAATAGAACAACGTGACTCTACGTAGAACCCATATACGGTTTATCTCCCCGCCCCCCCCCCCCCCCCCCCATCTAGCTTCCTGTTTCTTTTGCCTTCCTTATCCCCCTTCCCTTCTGCTTTTTCTCACATTGTAAGCCTCTTCCATCTTCTCTCGTTATCGTCTGTCCTCTCCTAGGCTTGGCTTTTCCTTTTCCTGTCCTTTCTACTTCCCCGGAAACACCACCATAATCGAGGAATGATAATTTTCATTTCGTTCTTCAATGATCTTTTCCAACTCCATGGGAAGTAATATCATTGAGAGTCAAGTGAAACATCTCTGAACCCCATGTGGATTCCTTGTAATCCCAATGTAATATAACATGAAAATAAAGAAATAGTACAAACGTTTGACGCTTTTCTATTTTAGCATTACCTGGATTATGTAGATAATTGTAACCAGTCTTGTTTAATTTAGGATCATAGCCCAAAAACTTGTCTGGATTTTCCCAGTCCTTCCCCCGGCCTGAATAAAGGAAGAGGATTGCACCATCAGGGATCTTGCCATGTTTATCTTCCCAGGCTTCCAGGTCACCTACGCTCAAAAGATAGTCTGGGTCCTTGGCAGTCTGTGTCGAGATGTCCACAACAACCGCTGGCCCTATGAGTTCATCCAACAAAACTTCGTTCAAATGTTTGCCCTTTTCGTAGAAATGTTTAGGAGCATCTATATGAGTTCCACCGTGCTCTGACATCAGAATGTCGTAGTAGGAAAACCCAGCTGGCGCCATTTTGTTCTGAACGGGAGTCTTTTTAAGTCTGGTGTGCCCAGGAAAGTAGTTGGTCTTGCTGTCGTAACTGTACGACATGTCCACCCACTGAGTGGCACAGCAGCCAAACAGCGTCAGACCGATCAGAACCGCTAAGTAATTCATACCTGGAAATTATTGATCGGAGAATAAGTTATCACTGATGAAATAAATTGTCGCAACACAGTATAAAGATCAGAGAGGGAAACTCCTTGATGTGGTTTCACCAATTTCTACAATTTCACCATTTATACAATGAAGACATATTCAGCGTTTCAGAATAAATTATTTTGTTCTCAGCTATTCTAAAGCGCCAAACTCCCATGGCCCTTTTCTGTATATTTATTCATTCTATAAAAAGCAAAAGTGGGCTTCACATGGAACACGACCACATAAAGGAGTTTAATTCCCTTTCCGTCCTTTATTCTTTCTTGAATACCGGCAATACATATACACAAACACACGACATGACATATTATGCTACATGTCGCATCGGACCGAACTTTTTCCAAAAACGAAAGGACATCCAGCATTCAAAACTACAAAAAGCCTGTTAAAACTTTTTGTGATTCAACAAACACGATTTCGTAGTACTGTATTTTTGAGTAAAGAGTTCAAGTTAGAGTATATTTACTCTGGAGTATTGCGAGAAAAACTGTTTGCGGTAATATTTTTACGAGAACTCGTTTTTGCGGATGGATGGAAAAATCGCAAAAATTAGGACACGCAAAAATTAAGTGTCACACGGTATCTCTAGTTTATCTAAATTTTGTTAGTTTTGTTGACAGCTCGTCGCTATTTTTTTTTTTTTTTTCGGAAAATAATAATAATAAAAAGTCTCGTTCGTAGAAGAAAAGCTTTTGCGGATCTGAAAATTTCTTTAATCGCGTGCAATACCTACTGCGAACCGACTGAATTAAAATGAACTCATTCAATTTCTTAAACAATCATGGGGGGGAGGGGGATGTCTGTACACAGGCTAGAGTGTGTATGCATTAGATAAGTGTGTGCATTCCGTGTGTGAGTTCACTTATGGCGCTTTTTATCCCGGGAGAAACTCTACATAATGGCCTATATGGGGAGGCTCCGCGAGAAAGGGATACCTTATTTTAGGCTTCGAGTATAAAAAAGCGGCGATTTCCCAGCTGAAGTATATGAAAGGGTAGGGAAATGCGTCATTTCGGTCTGCGAAAAGGCCCAAAAGGACTAGGCGCACAATCACACCGTTTATCTTTTGTATGCTTCCACCGAAGATAGATTGCTTATGGCTTCGAGTCGCATCGAGCTCCTTAGAATGTACTCTGCTGAAGTCCGCGGACCTATTCTATGCATACTCATATCTTGCGCACGTGCTGAACACGCCAGAGTGCGGTTTGTGCCAGAAGGGAAAACCAAGCCCACTTTATAACTGGGCTGTGCCACAGGCAGCCCAGTAATAATAGGCCATAGAATGAGAAATAAATAGCATTTTTCGTATCTGGAATGGATATAATGCAGTTTGAAGATTTTTACAGGGATGCACAATCAAGAAATAGCTTCCGTCTGTATCATAAAACAGAAACAAACAAACAAAGGACAAAATGGCGGACAGAACTCCCTGAAGGCTTGGCGTGTCCGATTCCCCTTTGAGCCGAAGGGGACGGGCCATTCTAGGTCGTCTGGCGAAAAGACATTGAAGTCGATTTAAAACGAACACAAAACTATCGCGGGGACGTTATTGGCCCTAAATGTACGCCGAATGATTATATAACTGCAGTATTCGATGAGAGGTAGTTAGCCTGCACAGGAGCTGCAGAAACAGTGCCCTCCCACGGTCGCCATGACACAGACACAGTGCCCTCCCACGGTCGCTTCAACTTGTTGCCATTCTCTCCATGCGTGTGAAGAAGTCTTTACTTACAAAAAGCGAATACGCTTCACAATAAAAACAGTTTCACTTGGACAGCTAAAAAGGCTTTAATTGCAATTTTCGTAGAACTGAAACTTAATTTGCTTTAAGAGTTTTAAGTAAAAAAATTATACCAGTCTGGGGCATATCCATTTCTGTATATAGGTATCGTGCGTTGTGATTTGTTGAGATCAAAACCAAAACAAAGCAAATTTGGCCGAGAGCTACTGGAGATGAGTAGAAGTGAAACAAATTTTTGATTGCGGCCACTTGTAATGTAGCCTCCCCCGCAGACATTCTTCTGCGGGGGAGGCTACTTGTAATGCGGCTATCGGCCGAAACAAAATTAAGCAATACGAAATCACTGCACGGAAAGATAGCATAAATAAAATAGTTTATTCAGCATACACTGATGTAAAGTATATGAAATAATTCATTGAAGCCCTGATTTTTTTCAGGCTTCTTCTTTCCAATTGCTTAAATTGGAAAATTTACTGCGATGATCATTCTCCACTTTCATCAGCATACACTCTTGCACTCTGGAAGAGTGGAGCGAATTCTTTCCAGTACAAATTCATCAGATAAAAGCCGTGATCCTCGAACCGAAGCCAAAGAAAATGCTTAATATGCGTCGCATCAGAAATAAATTCTGTAAGAAACAAAAATGACAAATTAATCAATATGCCTGAAACAGGTCAGCTTCAATGAATGATTTTGCAGTAATCGGAGACGTCCCTTTTGAGCAAAGGATTTTGGGATCACCAGGGGGCAAACATTGCAAGTCGCTATAAAGAAATGTATAGCGTAGAGTTGTTTCTTCGTTAAAAAAAGTGATTTTGGATAAGGAATGACCTATTTTAGCGGTAATTTTGGAAGGAGAGGAGGTGATCGATGTTTGAGCGTGGAAATTGTAAGTTATTATTGCCTTAATGTCATAAAATATATCGATAAAGACTCTTTCTTGCGTAAGTTCGATTGTGAAATTTCCTGTATGAATTTACGTGAAATTTAGGTATGAATTTGAGGAGATTGATTCAATAAAGCCTATTCAGTTAACATAGCGTGTGTTGATATTAACTACGAGTCAATTGGGAAGTATGCCCGGCGGCGATCACTGTGCTGTTTGGGGTTGTGACAACGATCGAAGGTGCCCAGAAAAACTGGAAATCCTTCCTCATGTTGGTATGTTTAGATTCCACTCGCCAAAAAACAAGCAGGATGTTTTTTCATGGTCCAGGGCTATAAATCGGGATGAATTTAAGGTTACGATGAGTACAAAGGTCTGCTCCAATCATTTTGCACAAGGATATAGGAACTCCCGATGTCGCACACCTACTTTGTATATGAAAGGTTATGACTGTGAGGATAAACTTCAAAGACCCTCTCCTAAGATCAGAATAACCGAAGTATCAAACAAAAAGACCAGAAAAAGAAAACAAAGTGGAAATGGTCAGCTGAACGATGGTGTTCAATTTAAGAAAGTTGCTCCAGTGATGATGATATACTGTAGTTCATGAAAACATTGACCTTGATACAGCTCAATTGTCACCAGCTAGTGAGGGTCCAGTTGCATGTTCGGTTGTTGATAAAAGAGATGTAGCGACACAAACAGAGTACAAAAGCCAAGAGGAAGAGAAGAGAGCATATTTTATCCACCAAGCAACGTGTCCTAAAAACTGTTATCGATATACAGGTTTAAGCCGACCTAAACTTGATTTGGTATTTGAATTTTTAGAACCAAAGACCACTGAGATTCATTACTGGAGGGGTAGCAAGAATACCAAAACATTAACACAAAAAACAAAAAAAACAAAGAGAAAGCTATACATGTGTCAATGATGAGGGTGTTTTGTCTAAAAGTGAACAGTTTATTCTTACCTTAGTGCGTACAAGAAAAGGTTTTGATGTGAAATTCCTGGCTGATTCATTTGGGATTTCACCAGGACAAGTTTCTAAAATTTACAACACTTGGATAACATTCCTATCCCAAGAAATGTCCTTTTTAGTTCCATAGCCCGCTAAATCAGAAGTGAAGAAATGTCTTCCAAAAAGGTTCAAAAGGTTTGAAAATGTCAGAATAATAATTGACTGTCTGGAACTGTTTATTCAGAAACCAAACATTCCTTCAAGCCAAAAGATTACTTGAAGTAGTTACAAGCACTGGAACACTGCAAAGTTATTGGTCGGTATAACACCAACTGGTGTTATATCATTTATTCCTCCTTTATGGACAGGGTCCATTTAGTGATAAGGAAACTGTGAAACAAAGTGGCTTTGAACATGGCCATTTAGACATAAATTATATTCTTCAAATGAACGCCAAGAGGACAGCATAGCTTTGTCGTAATCAGTTTTACTCATTATCAAGTGATTGAAAATGTCCATCAGTCCAAATGGAGGCAGCTGTGAGAAGTCATGAGACAAGAATGACATTTGAAAAGGATCTGGAATTTTTAGTCCTGCAGGTAAAGTAAGGCGTCTAATCAAGCATTCATCAATAGAACAATTTTCAAAATCAGGATCAATGGGAAGGTCCATACTAGCAATTGCTTTAGCCAGCTCAATAAGTTGGGGCTTGCGGTAATTGGAAACTTGAACACCCCTTGCTGAAATGAACTCTTAGATGGCTTTTATATCCATGTTGTCAAAGCTAGGAGTGGCATGGGGTTGTTTTGAAGAAGTGAAGGTTAAGCTAGGTTGAGTTGTGGTAATTTTAGTAGCTGGAGATGGATTTTTTGCCTTTGGAGCAGGGTCTTGTGATGATTCCATTGCAGAATTGGTTTTAGGAGTTGCTCCATTTGTAGGTGCCGGGAATGATTGTTTAACAAAGTTTTTCAGGGGTTGTGATGGCTGTGTGGCTTCAAAAGTTGCAGATGTTTGCTTTGCTGTGGTCACATTTGCTGGGGTTGGCTGTTTATGATTGGCTTTTGCCGGTGCTGGAGATCTTTGTTTGAAATAAGTAGCTTGTGATAGCTGTTTAGCAGAATCAATACTACTACAAGCTAAATATGATTTTTTGGCTGCAGTATCTGTGCTTGACAAGTTTCCTTTTGTTTGTTTAGTGGGCTGAGTTTGGGGGACTGCTTGGTAGTATTAGTCGTTGTTGAGGTCACTAGCTTTGGTGGAAGGACATGTTTTTGAACTTGGTTTGACAGCTGAAGCATACGATTGTTCAACATTATTCAAATCTATTACCACCGAGGATGGTTTATTTTCAGGCGGGGGAGCATTACAACAATTTCCTTGCGGAAGAAGGAGATAGAAGTGGTTTGCTTGGGCATAATCATCATAATATTTCAGAGTAATGGGTCATTCACAGTTCTTCCTTGTTTCCATAGGAGACGAAAAAATAGTGATCGTGAGAGAGATAAAAGTGAACCACTTTTTTTCTTTAGTTGAAAATGTGCTAATAGTTCTCTTGAGCAGTGTTGCACAACTAAAGATGTCAACAGTTTCTGCTCAAGACCCAGCAAGCTTACTTTACTTAACATGTTCCTCCACTGAACATGATGCAAACGGCAATGGCTGAAATACCTGTGGATATTTCTCAGTAAGGGAGTTACACAAGCTTCGAATTTCCCCGTGTTTTCTGTAACTTGTTTCATCCCTCCATAGGGCAATGGCTCGGTAGAAACAGTTTCCATCCCCTAATTCCATCAGCCACAGTAATGTTATATCACTTGTAACTAACACAGAAATGATCTCGGCACGCGTAATTATAACTGAAAAGGTTTTATTGAATCAATCTCCTCAAATTTATACCTAAATTTTTACTATTTCGAGGCCATTACTTCACGTTTTTAAGGAAATGTGACAATCGAACTTACGCAAGAAAGAGTCTTTATCGATAGATTTTATTACATTGAGCCGATAAAAACTTACAATTTCCACGCTCAAACATCGGTCACCTCCGCTGCTCACAAAATTACCACTAAAATAGGTCATTCCTTATCCAAAATCACTTTTTTAACAAAGAAACAACTCTACGCCATACATTTCTTTATAGCGACTTCCAATGTTTGCCCCCTGGCGATCCCACAATCCTTTGCTCAAAAGAGACGTCTCCGATTACTGGAAAATCATTCATTGACCTGCAAAACGTGAAGCCAACCGCAAAAATGAAATTTGCTCTACAGCATAACCTACCCGCTAGCATGAAAGCGACAGGAACAACCGACATTTTACATCTTGAGGTACCGTGTAAATTCGGATATTTAGATCGCAACCCGTGAGAAATCGACACCCTACAAGAACGCGTGAGAAAGCAGAGCAGGAAATCATCACATTCAAGGGCAAAATAATCACAAAGATCACAGGAAATGACCTCCAAACGTGACATAAATAACAGCAAATATAAGACTGATTCTCCCAGTTAAAGTTTGGAATCCTTCACAGTGTAATCTACGGATTTTGGATTTAAGAACTAATAAAAATTAGCAACGCCTAGCAACACGAACAATTCCAAATTCAGAATGCATCAAAAACACAGGACAAAAAAAGAAAGGCTGATTTTACAGTCGGGAATATATAATCTTTTAATCAATATTTCGGAAGGCACGGCCTTCCTTCTTCGGATCTTACATATAATGAGACGTTACAATTTTAAAATAAGATAATAGCGTGCAATATGATACTATGTTAGCAAGTGAACGTTGAAAACAAAAACCGTAGAAGTAGTGATTGAAAGAAATTTGAAATAGAAAAAAAGAAAAATAAATGATAACAAAGCGAAGAAATAGAGACTGTATTACATCTCATCTTTCTTATTTATACCTAAAGGTTCAACAGTTTTGCCTCTCTCGATGAGATATGCCTCTCTAGCTTTTCGTACACTGGCTCTATTAGATTTGGTAACGCGGCTCAAGTGGGATGAGTATGATGTCGTTAGCAGAGTGATCATTGGTAAGAAAGAGTTCTGAGACTGTGGTGGGTTTAGAGATATTATGAAGCGGTCTTTGAATCTTCGTTTGGTTTCACCTATGTATTGTTTGGAGCATTGGTTGCATTGAATCATATAAATGACGTTTTTGGAGTTACAGTCAATGTGATTAGTGATAGGTCTGGTTTCGCCTGTAGCGTGGAATGTGTATGAAGTTTGTCCGTCAGATATGTATTTACAAGTGAGACAGTTCTTTCCCCAAGGGTATGAGCCCCGGGGCTGGTTGTGTTGTGTAAGATTGCGAAGTTGAGCCCTCAATAGAAAATCACTGAGGTTACTACTGCGCCTATAAGCTACAAAGGGGGCAGCTTTAAAGACGTTATAGGAACGGAGGGGGGGGGGGGGGGGGGTGAAATAAGGATGTGAAAGTGTTTGCGAATAATGGATGAGATGGAACGAAGGGCTTGGTTGTAGGTGATAAAAAAGGGAACACGTTCTAGTTTGTCCAGTGTGGAAGTGTCACGGGGCGTAAGTGCTTCTGTCCGTGTGATATTGTTAACTCGTTTTATTTCCCGTTGAAGGAAACATCGGTTATAACCACGTTTGTGAAGATAGTCAATAAGTTCATTGGTGCGTATTGTGAATGTCTCGTTGGTTGAACAAATGCGGCGGAGTCTAAGAGCTAGACTGAAAGGAATAGCACATTTGATGTGTATGGGATGACATGACGAATGTAGTAAGTATTGGTGTTTGTCTGTAGGTTTGGTGTAAAGGTCAGTGGCGATTTTGCCATTGTGAAGTGAGACGTTAACGTCGAGAAAGGGTATGGATGTGAAGGAATGGTCGCACGTGAAGTTTGTGGTGGGGTGAATGTCATTGAGAAAGGAAGTGAATGTGTTAAGGTCTTGTACTGATCTTGTCCATATCATGAAGATGTCGTGTATGTACCGCCACCATATGAAGGGTTGGAAAGGGGCACGTGATAAGGCGTCCGTGTCGAATTTAGCAAGGAAAAGGTTGGCGTATGAAGGAGCCATCCTTGTCCCCATAGCGGTACCAAGTGTCTGTAAGTAGTGTTTGTCGTTGAAAGAGAAGTTGTTCATAGTGAGAAACATGCGTATGAGGTCACAAAGTGTTTCAGTACTGATGGATGAAGCGTTGCGATCGCGTGTATTGAGAAAATGGCGACAGGCATGTATGCCCTCGTTATGAGGAATGTTGGTGTAGAGGGATGACACGTCTAGGGTGACAAGAAAGGCGTTTTCGGGTAGCTGCCCAAGATGCTCCAGTTTGTTAAGAAAGTGTGCAGTGTCTTTCATGAATGAATGTGTAGTACGCACTAAGAGTTTGAGATGGTGGTCTACAAATTGTGAAATACGCTCAGAAGGATGACTGTTGCTGGAAACAATGGGCCGGCCGGGGTTACCCGTCTTATGTATTTTGGGTAAAATGTAGAAACGTCCGGGTTTGGTTTTAGACTGTATCAAGAAACGTTTAGCGTTGTCGTCGATCATTTTGTCACGAAGCACGCGTTCAACGTAGACCTGTACCCGTTTTCCACGGATGTCATCGGTAACAGGTTGAGGTTTTATGTTACAGACGTCATGTGCCACTGCGTCTAAGAAAGTGTCCAGTGTGATTTCTCGGTGGGGAGGAGGAGTCCAACATAATATCATATTGCACGCTATTCTCTTATTTTCAAATTGTAACGTCTCATTATATGTAAGACGCTGAAGAAGGAAGCCTTCCGAAATATTGGTTAAAAGATTATATATTCCCGACCGTAAAATCAGCCTTGCTTTTTTTGTCCTGTATTTTCACTTACTTCTTGCTGATTAGATTAGGATCCGGTCCTTCTTTTTTGTAAGCTGGTCCTTGCTTAAAAATTTGAATCAAAAACACAACTGTTGAATCCACTTTCGGCAGATCATCCTCTGCGTTGCAGAGACGCAGGCCATCTTTCTTTTGTTTCACATGTTTCTCTGATCTTCCTTTACAAGTAACGTGTGGTCTCATGGGATAAATGAAAGGAACCAAAATTATAGCGGCGCATAAGTGTTGCGAATACTCTTCCAAGAAACAATTATTAGTGACGTCATCATACATCCGGAAATGGATATCTCCCGGACTAAAATATAAATGAATACTGACCCGAGTCACGTTTACATGTAATAAGCGTAGAACGACAATATACATTTTTTTGGAATTTCCGGTAGATCAAATATATCCCGTTATACTCCTATTATTTGCTAAGCGCAGAGAGAAAACGAAAAAAGAAGAAAAAACCTCCATTGATAAACCAAAAATGGGAATATATCTCCATAAGCTATGAGGGGAGGTACAGCCCTTCAGGGTAGACTTTTTTTAGATTTTCTGTTCATAATGGTAAACAAGGTATCAAATTTTTGTATTTGTCCGATGAAGCTGCAGGGAAAACATAAAACTAGGCAAATGACAGAACCTCTCAACGAACTTGAATAGTCAACTCGTCGTTTGTTCCATGGCTTATGCATGACCGGTCCTTCAGTTGATTGGGCATGGACAAAGTTCATTCATCGTTAGCGACTACCTTATTATTATGGAACTATGTATCGGAGCCAAAAAGCCGTGCAAGTGACCCATCATAGATCCGTTTCAAATGATCAAATGTCCCACAAAGGGGAAATTTTAAAAGTCCCAAAGTTTCACACGCACATGGATGAAGAAGGACAGTAGAAACGAAATCAGTTGTCGAAAAAAAAAAATACAAACTAATAATACGATACATACCACACAGCATTTCTTAGCGTGTCATGCGACATATATATACGCTGTCTAAACAGTACACCTATTTCAACTACTACATTCCATACATTCATGAACTTTCAGACCTTTTCACCGACATATCAATTTTAATCATCGCATAGGTTTAATCGCAAGTATCGATTTCTTGATATTGTAATCACTGGATAACATATTCATAACGTATATTCAACGCATGAATCATAAAAAAAAATAAGATAAATAAAAACAGCACAAAGCTAGAGTAGACCTTTGGTCTGCGGTCAACTGGCCACGAGGCCACAATCTTCCTCTCTGAAGTTGTTCCTAAGCTAGTCTCCCTAGCCGTTTTTTTGGATGAAGCGTTGCGTGACATCCAAAAAAAACGGCTGCGAGGGAGACTATTCCTAAGGGCGTCCGCAATGGTTAGCACACGGAGACATCCCACATCTCACGCGCTGTCCATGGGGACCGAATTCCCCATTCCCCGGAGGCCTGATAAACAAATGCCCCCCCCCCCCCCCCCCGCCAAAAAAAAAAAAACGGCAAATGCCCGGAGAGGAATGTTGAAGCTTCGATTTGACTGATAAATTAATAATATCAAACGTTTCTGTGCAGACCGTTTGTTCTGCGCTACCAAAATGGTTTCTTGCACGATACACATGTACACTATATCACGGGGGTGTCCTGCATTGAATAATCTTTTTACAAAGTAATATACGTGATCTTTGCAATGTCCAACATACGAAGAAGAAAACCAAGCTTTTCCCTCATCTTAGAACATTCTTTCTAAGACGACAATTCAATTACCATCATGTCACGGTTTGCCCTTTCCAGGCAATGGCGATAGGAAAAGAGAGATGATTTCACGGCTTGAAAATATCCCGTTTTGCTCTCTCTTTTGACATGCATCTTTATACCATTTTCGCATGCCTTGTCCTTCACGTTATTCCCGTCATTAGTAAAAATATAGAAGGACTTATTCATTTAGTTACAAGACGTTTTAAATTGTTTCTTAGTTTAACAGAGGTCCTACCTTTTGTTCTTTTCCCGTGCAACATTTTCGTGTGGAATACAGAGTGTGCGATGTGAATTGTAGCTCTACAGTCACCGCCTAAAAAGCTGATGCTCTTGCGTAATTATAAAATTACTGACCAACCAGTGCCCTCATGCTTAGCACTGATTGGCACACCCGTGCCTCTGTCATTTTTTTGTTCGACACAAGATGAAAATACGTATTACGTTTCGAGACTTCAATCAATCAATCTTTCATTTGTATTACGCCTATAACATAATGGTTGCGGTTACACTTACCTTCAACCCGAGGCTTCCCAGTGGGTAATTGGCTTAGGTTGGGATCAGCTTGGGTTTCCGGTCAGGCGATATTTTCCGGTTACACTGCAAATAATTACCCAAGGTCAACTTTTGACCTGGTAGCGTTTGGCGGGAAAAAAACCATGCCGCACTAAAGGAACTCAGATAATTAGGGTATTTGGAGCAAAGACGTGTAAAATGTACTCACTGTGAACCTCGAAAGTTCGCCATGCTTGTTGCCGCGTCTCTTGAATTAGGTACGTGACAGGGTATCTGCAGCGAATTCAGCGCAGCATGCGCAGCGGTTTCCGGTATTTACAATTTTTTTCCAACTGATTGGTTGAACTACTCTTGTGGTTGGATAAACCATACAACTTGGCTCCGGGAGTGTCATGGGTTATTCTTTTGTTCTCTTTGATGTATCCTTAGTGATTTCCCGTGGGTACTTTCACTGTTTTTTTATAGGTCACACACAAAACATGTACTCCCCTTGGGCAAAGTCCCACTTTCCCGTGGGCAAAAGCTCTAGTGGAACCGCAACTAATCTATCAGCTGGAGATCTATGCAAGCTCAGCTCAGCTTTTTCAAGGAGGTCCCATAAATTTGCAAAATATATTAGAAACATTCATGTTGAATATTGTCGCCTTACATATATTGTTGAGCAGGAAGAGTATGGGTGTTACTAAACAGAGTAACGCAGTAGCGAGTAACTAATATAGTAACAGAGTAGCGAGAAAACGAGTAACGTGGGCACTAATTTTAACTAATTTCCTATTAATGACAAAAATGATTATAAAACAAAAACCAATGATATAAAAGAAACTTGACGTTTTGTTAAAGATAACACGAAGCCATCGAAACGTCAAGTTTCTTTTATATCGTTGATTTTTGTTTTAAAAGGTATCTCTAAATTGATCCTTATTAAAAATAATAATAATAACAATAATAAACAATTTTATTCAACTTTGAAAATATGTAGTTACATAATTTACATACAACATTAATAAAAATACAATCACTGTGTCATTAACGATTTCCCAAAAACATTCCTTGCGGCTTAGATGCGATCAATAACTCTTGCGGGCAGTCCAGTGTTCTAAATTAAGTCATGACAAAAGAAAAGTATCTTTCTCTGATGTAGCTACAGCAATTAGCCGCACGTTTAATTAACTTATTTTTTATCCGAAATCTTTGTTTTCTGCACGCGCACGCTAACACAATTTGTAGATTTAACTAGAAAGTTCTTTCTAACGCAAGCTAGGATGCACGCGAAAGCGCCACGCAATTTTGTTGTTAAAAGGTTAAGTTTTTTGTTGTTGCGGTTAGTTGACGCAAGTTCTTGTCAATTCATTTCAAGAAGCCAAGAAGTTTTCCTTGTTCTAGTGATTTTAAGGACATCACCAAGGTAAATATTTACGCTACATTTTCTTATTTAAGTAAGCGCCTTGTAATTTTACCCTTTAAACCGATTTTATCGCTGATTGCACTGTAAAATCAAGATTTTAGATTTTAGACAAAGTTAAGTTTACACACGACATCATTTACCGTTATTTGTCAATCTTAAGTTTTTACCTTTTAGTCTTGTTAGTTTTAACGGATGAAATGTATGTATTTCCGTAATTTCACAACCCTATTTGTAAACTACTCTTACCTTTATTTTAGTTCTCACGGTGTTTATGGAAATAAGGTTAAAGGAAAATAAACATCAGGCCCCAGTTGTTCAAACGGTGGATAGCGCTATCCAGCGGATAAATGTCTATCCAGTGGATAGCGCAATTTGTTTCCCGAATACTTATCCACTGGGTAGTGATTTATCCGGTGGATAGCGCTATCCTGCTTTGAACAACTGGGGCCAGTACGTGAACGCGTGTATTTCATCACTGGAGCAATAGTGAGAACTTGATGTACCACAGAAGATCGATCAAGCGAAGATCCGAAGTGGGCAAAACAAGCAAGTTCATCAAAGGTCAAGTCAAGTCAAGATCAAGGTCAGACGTCCGACTAAAAATAGATCCTCAAGTCAAGTACTGACGTTCAGCGCAGCGAGAAATCACAAGCCAAGTAAAGTACATTAAGTTAAGAAGCTCTGTTGCAAGAACGTTATAATTTATATGGACACACATAAATAAGAAGATTCTGCATGAAGTAGTTGCAGAAATAAGTTTAAGTAATTAATTACATTCAAGTCGAAGTGAAGTACTGTCACACCACGGGTGTCACGCACAAATATCTTTAAGTAGTACAGGCGCTGCCTGAAGTATTAAGTTTTAAAGTTTAAGTTAAAAGAAGTTACAAGAGATTACTCTAACGTAATAAGATTTACTTAGACCAAATGTCTAGCTCAAGTGAGGTAACAGAATTTAATGCCGTAGAGAAGTTAGCGTTACCTACAGAAGGCGTAGTTCAAGTAAACAGTAATATATCTGCAGTAGATAATAATAATGTAAATAGCAAAGTCGCAGATTCCATCCAAGAGCAGCAAACGCGAATCCCCAGATTCCGAACTTTGACAGAGAGAGGCCAGGCCTATCAAGAAGATCGTCAAAGAGAGCGAGATAAAGAAGAAGATCAGCTAATAAAGAGATTCCATGAAGCCTTTGACGCATGGAAAGCGCAAGCCTCAGACATCGAGCGGTATATTGCTGATCAGCTCCCACTTTCAGAAACTGACAAAGACGAAAATATTTTCCGCTTGAAGGATCTCCATGTCAGTGCTCTAACGATATACGAGAAGTTACGGAAGTTTCGGCCCCCTGGACAAGAAATTCGCCAGAAGATGGATGCATGCGATGCATTAACCAAGACTCTGGAACATCAACTGAAACAATCTGAAGATAGTATTCCCATGTCACGCAACGATAGAAGGTCCGTCCGAAGCAGACGAAGTAGATCCATTATCTCAGGTAACTCAAGGGTCAGTAAGTCTTCAAGAGTATCTTCACTAATCGACCTAAGGAAAGCCGATGCGGTTGCAGAGCTAGCCGCAAAGGAAGCCGAACTTAACGCCCTCCAAGAAGAAGCAAAACGTAAGGAAGAAATCACCAAGATGGAGGCGCAACTAAGGGCCGAAACGACAAGGATCGAATCAGAACTGGTAAGAAGAAAACTGGAGTTAGAACAGATGGAAGTGAAGAAACAATTGGATATGGCAAGGGCCAGGCTAAAGGCGTACCAAGTAGCCGAAGAGATCGAAAATGAAGAGGATCCCGTCGAGGACGATCTCTCGCGCGCTTCCCTTATTCAGACAACCCCAGCATCTCTACCTCCGCTGCAGGATCCCAGGCATTTAAGGTCGGATGTAACCGCATCAAGGGTAACACAGCCCACTCAGCAGCTTCAAGACGTGCACAAGTCTCCTAGTGTCCTTCAAGGGTCATCAAGCGCTGATAAAACCGCCGAGATCGTCAGTACAATAGCCGATTCATTCAGTTTAAGTCGCCTCCCAGCACCCGAACCAACCACCTTCAGCGGTGAACCCATCCATTATCCGGATTGGAAGTCGTCCTTCTATGCTCTCATACACCGAAAAAACTTACCTCTGTGTGACAAGATGTATTACTTAAAACGGTACGTTAGCGGATCAGCCAAGCAAGCCATAAGCGGACTTTTCCTGCAAAGTTCATCGGAAGCTTACGAACAAGCGTGGAGCATTCTGGATGAGAGATTTGGTCACCCGTTTATAGTAACTAAAGCTTACAGAGACAAGCTGCAAGGATGGCCAAAGATCGGTGCTAAGGATCATCAAGGTCTCAGAGGATTCGCTGATTTCTTAACAAGTATAGAAACAGCAATGCAAACAATCAAGGATCTAACCATCCTAAATGACTATATGGAAAATCAGAAGTTGCTTGCCAAGTTACCAGACTGGCTTATCTCTCGATGGAACAGAGAAGCCACAAGAGAAATGAAAGAACCCAAGAGATATCCAGATTTCAAGACCTTTACGGCCTTTATCAATGCCGAAGCGGACCTCGCATCCAATCCGATCTCTTCTTGTAACGCAGTGAAAGAAGTAGGAACTGCATCAGTTAAAACGTATCAAGCACGAAATTCGAAAGATATCGGTCATATGACCGTTCATTCTATCCAGAAGATAGGAGAGAACTCTAAAGAGGCAAAGGAAACTCCGAAACCAAAGCCGCAGTGTACGTTCTGCAGGAAGACGGATCATCACTTAGATGCCTGCCCTAAGTTTAAGACTGAGACACTTGAGAAAAGACTGCGATTTGTTAAGGAAAACAAGTTATGTTTCGGATGCTTAAGTAAAGGTCACATGTCCAGTGATTGTCGAAAGAAGTTGACTTGTTCGTCATGCAACAAGAAGCACCCCACTTGCCTTCATCAAGAAAGAAGAGAAACAAGAAAGACAGAAGAAAGAAGAGTGGACTGCGAGTCATCAAACGTTCCAAAACCCACTTCTTGCAATTGCACATCTCAAGGAGCCTCCAGTACCACCTCAATGATAGTTCCTGTCTGGCTATCGTCATCTAAGAGGCCCGAAGCGGAAGTACTTGTATATGCTATCTTAGACACGCAAAGTGACTCCACATTTGTTTTGAAGGAAACCTGCGATGAACTTGACGCAGATAAACAGCCGACTAAGCTACGACTGAGCACTATCACTAGTCAAGAGTCAGTTGTCGACAGTCAAAGAGTCTCGGGTCTTCAAGTAAGAGGATACAATTCTGACCTGAAGATTCCAATACCCGTTGCTTACACGAGTACATCGATACCAGCCGACGAAGACCATATACCGACTACCACCACTGCTAAGAACTGGGGTCATCTGCGACCAATTGAAGACAAAATGCTCGACCTATTGGACTGTAACGTGGGCTTGCTAGTCGGATATGACTGCTCTCAAGCATTAACCCCAAGAGAAGTTATTTCTGGCGAGAGTAACGAGCCGTATGCTATCAAGACAGATCTCAGATGGAGTATAGTAGGTGGTGGACAGGCCAGGAGTGGAAGGTCGTTTTGCCAAAGGGTTGCTGTAAGGGAGCTACCTGCTGTAACAATGAATGACATCATACGAATACTCGAGTCAGACTTCAAGGAAAGTAAAAATGATATGAAGACCTCTCAAGAAGACTTGCAATTCCTTAAGATTATGGAAGAAGGAATCAGGAAGACCGAAAACGGACACTGTGAAATGCCACTGCCATTTAAGGAGCGGCCATTGTTGCCTGACAATAGCTCAATGGCGATGACTCGCCTTGAACATCTCAAACGAAAATTCCTAAAGGACCAACCCTTAACTAGAAGGGGAGTATTAGCAACGGTTGCCTCTGTCTATGATCCTCTCGGATTTCTAGCCCCCTTGGTCTTGAGAGCGAAGAAGATACTACAGGAAATATGTAGGAGAGGTGTCAGCTGGGATGATCCTCTGCCTGAAGACGTTCGGCCAAGGAGGGAGCGGTGGAAACTTGATCTCCTACGTCTCAAGGAGTTACAAATTCCAAGATGCTTCGAGCCGAAGACGATGAGCCAAAAGAAGAGCTATGAGTTACACAATTTTTCATGTTATATTACATTGGGATCACAAGGAGTCCACATGAGGTTCAGAGATGTTTCACTTGACTCTCAATGATATTACTTCCCATGGAGTTGGAAAAGATCATTGAAGAACGAAATGAAAATTATCATTCCTCGGTTATGGTGGTGTTTCCGGGGAAGTAGAAAGGACAGGAAAAGGAAAAGCCAAGCCTAGGAGAGGACGGACGATAACGAGAGAAGATGGAAGAGGCTTACAATGTGAGAAAAAGCAGAAGGGAAGGGGGATAAGGAAGACAAAAGAAACAGGAAGCTAGGTGGGGGGGGGGGGGAGATAAACCGTATATGGGTTCTACGTAGAGTCACGTTGTTCTATTAGTACACAGGGCGCAGAGGAGTTATTGTGATGACAAGCAAAGTGAAAATTTTACAGCCGATCGCACGAGTCGCCTCTGTTTGCTGTAGAATCTACTATGAACTTGACCTATCAAACCGTCATGCGATCATGTAGCAAACCCGGTTAAAATATTATCTAATGCTCGGTGGGAACGAACGTCGACGCATTCGGAAGGCTATCCGAGCAAGCCACGAAGTGCCGAGAAGCAAACGAGGCAAGGGATGAAACTAAATACCACGTGACTTGTTCAATGTAGACCGTAGCGTACTGGTCAAGGAAGGAAACGAAGGTTAGGGTTCACTGTCGCGCCTATTTTTACTACGAATAATCACATTTACGGACAAAAAAAGTTAGTTAAAAAAGAAAAGAAACTAAAGATAGTGCAATATTTATCTAGCTAGCCACAATAAAAAGCTTAACGCCTTGAAGGCGCACAAAGAAAATCAGCGCTATACTGCAGCATGCAGTGACCGAGTTCCGTCAGCAACACCCACAGGATTATCCTACAGATTTATACAATAATCAATAGGCATAAACAGAGCGGTTTCATGACCTCTCAAAGCGAGACTAGCTGCTCAACGTTTAGAATGCTCCATGAGAAAAGAAAGAAAATTAATATCTGTTGTTCGAACAAACCCTAAGGTCAGGTTTCACAGTATCACGAGCTCGAGTCGTGTTTGGCCTGTAAACACTTTATTTCCTGCTATTGTTTCTGGTTTGTAATGTAACTGATGACGTGTTTCCGTACCCCGTATCCTCCGGTCCACATTGTACGAAAGCACGCATCCAACACCAAAAAACTAGTTTAGAATTAGTTTTAGCGAAGTTAATGTTCAAGTTTCCTATGAAAGTGAAAAAAATGAATTTATTAAAGTTGTTTTGGTATCTGTTGAGGAAAACAGTGCCGATTTATTCAAGGACTGACGAAATGCACGTTGCAGGCTGAAAATTGGCCCAAATTCGTTTCATCCCTTGTCTCTTCATTATATGTTTGTCGCTGTTATTGTTCCGCATTCATTATCGGTTTTCCCGAGCATTGCATAATATTTTACCAGGCTTATGAGACAATCGAATGACGGTTTCCTCGATTCTACAATCAACAATAATCAAGGTTACATTCAAATAACTTCAATTCGCCCTGTAATAAGTACCGTCATACTGGTACAAACAAGTGTACAATGTTCGATTTTAGCTTTGCACATATACATAGAATTTACTTTCCATTTTTATCCTAGGTTTCAGTCCTGAAGCAGCTGAATGGATTGTGAAGAGTGGAAAAGTCACTGCAGTTGGTGTGGACGTAGTATCGTTGGACAATGGACAGTCGAAAATCTTTAAGTCTCATACAATCCTATTCAGTGTCAACATACCCGGATATGAAATGGTCGCCAACTTGGATAAGTTACCTCCCGCGGGAGCTATGGTGTACGGTGCGCCAATAAAGATCAAAGATGGCACAGGAGGTGCTAGTAGGATCTTGCTGACATTGGAAAACATGAAAAGTGCGATAAACAGAGAACGGAGGTAGCATGCTTAACATATATAGGACGGTATATTTACTCATCCAAAGCAAGCAAGTGGTCTATTATCAATGCTGCGTTCTGATTGGTTGAGCTGCTACTAGGCTATATATTATAGCCTACTAGTAGAGAAATGCGCTGTCTTGTTGGCGGCCAAAAATTTTTTTTTTTTTTTTAACTAGCTTAAGTTGTTTTGTCTCGATATTTTTGACAAACTAGTTAGATTTTACTAAAGCAATTATTCCTCTCGCCCTCATGGCCTCTGAGTCAATAGCTATTGACTCTGGTTAAATAATCAGATTAGCAAAAATGCCATCGCGAGACGAGGGGAGAGGAAAAAATAAAGGGCCTGTTACCAGTACATTGTTCGGGATCCTCCCACGTTCAGTACATGAACGTCGCATTCTAATTGGTTAATTGATGACGAGTTTTTCTGGCGAGATTCTGTCATGTTTGTCTGAAAATGGCCGTCACGAAGTGACGTTTATTTGAAGATGGTGTTCAAGAAACTTTTTATTTTTCCAAGTTTTTCAGAAACGAAGAAAAAAACAAAAGAATTTTGTTCTGTTAAATTTATTACTTAGGAGGCAAGGTGTTCTTGGATTTCTTCCAACTGGGTTTGGAAAAAGCTTGATTTGGTAAGGGCTGGTTTTCACCAGCGACGGAGTCGGAATCGGAATCGTAATCAATAAGTCGTAAGAGCGCTTAAAGCTGGTTTAATTCACTAGTGACGGAGTCGGAGTGAGAGTCGTAATCAGAAGCGTAGATCTTTTAATCTTGTGAAAACAGCGTTCCGCTACCGCTTACGACTCCTTCGCTTACGTTCCGCTTATGATCTAGTCAAAACCAACATTGTCGGAGTTGAAAGCAGAAGCAGAAGAACCAAACCAATCACAAAGCGTGGGAACGCGCATTGTGATTGGTTTATCCCTTCTGTAGCTACAGCAATTAGCCGCACGTTTAATTAACTTATTTTTTATCCGAAATCTTTGTTTTCTGCACGCGCACGCTAACACAATTTGTAGATTTAACTAGAAAGTTCTTTCTAACGCAAGCTAGGATGCACGCGAAAGCGCCACGCAATTTTGTTGTTAAAAGGTTAAGTTTTTTGTTGTTGCGGTTAGTTGACGCAAGTTCTTGTCAATTCATTTCAAGAAGCCAAGAAGTTTTCCTTGTTCTAGTGATTTTAAGGACATCACCAAGGTAAATATTTACGCTACATTTTCTTATTTAAGTAAGCGC
>JBBMOI010000008.1:27635000-27660000 GCA_038088405.1 Porites divaricata | reverse complement strand
AAACATCTAATGAGAATATCCGGAGGAGAGGACCCTACATTCCCACAATTGTTTATTTTATTTAATTTTTTTTTTTTGGTGTTGTTTAATTGTTCTGTCTGCTTCTTAAACGCGAATTGCAAAGCATATTAAGCATTATATCGGTTTCTGGATGAATAAAAAATAAAGCCAAGTTCGCATGCAGCGGCAAACCGATGTACGGTGCTGAAACCAAACGTTGATCCATCGGCGGGGAACCAGTGTATCTCATTTATTGTGGGATTCCCTTGGTCTAACATGAATTCAGAGGTATATTTCAAGGAAAAGCAAGGATTTTAATATTTAAAAGCCGAATTGAAAAGCACTTTCAACAAACATGCCAGCGATCTTTGCAAACTCGTCTGCGAAGTAAGACGCACTGACAAATACTCTTGTTTTGGCCACACTTGTTTTCTGGGCACTAGAAGCCACCGCTATCAGCGCGCTATGCGCAGGAAAAATGTATAACCTCAACACAAGTACTTATGCCTCGCGTCGCGGAGAATCCACATGCATCCGATTGGCTCTTGAAAGGAAGCTACCGCGACCAAGGCCAGAGAAGTCACTTGAATAAGTGAAACTAAATTAACGTCATATGACGACATTTTGCAGTAAAAACAACGAAAATGACAACAACAAAATAAATAAAAAATATACAAACATAAAATAATTTAGACTACTTTTACTCCCGTGATACACCCGGTACAGGCTCGGAAGATTGGCAGCAAGGTAAGGTTGTCTGCAGTGACAACGAATAACGTTTTTCTTCTTAACTTTCAAAAATATATATATATAATTACGTTCAGGAGAGTTCATGGAACATAGAATGAAAACAAAGTTATGCATCTTGTTGGTGGCTGTAAAGATACGTAGCCAGGGAAATACGCGACAAACAAAATATCCACTTACCCAGTTCATCCAACTCGGATTCAAAATCCTCTGATGATGGGAAGCAAACAGGTTTAAGTCGGTGTGGTCACGATATGCAAAATGCACCATCATAATTAGGTGTGCGTTTAGAATATATTAATAAATAAATATTTTAACTGCACAGGACGGTAAACGGATACGCAGCAGAACTTAGGATTTACAAAAGACCTGATTTCAATTGGCCGATTATTTAAACGAAGTCTACATTAAGTCGCGATTTAAGAAATCATTGGACCTCCAGATTTCTTCCTTAGTGGGTTATCTAAAGAGAAAAGTACTTTTTCAGTCGACGATATCTGCTTTAAAGAAATTGTTCACGATAAATTGTGTTTATATAAAAGCGTTGCGCAAATTTCCGATTAAATAACTGGCCCAATGTGTTTACTTAGGATATTAAGTGATTTACAAGCACGTGGAAAACACAAGCACTAGATAGAATATTTACATAACGTCATTCCATTTGAAGACAACATGGTGATGGGAGAATCATGACACTTCGTTTTAGTGAACGAAAAAAGGAGCAAACCAAAGAATGAATAAATGAATCAATGAATGAACAAACGAACGAATGAAGGAAGGAAGGGAGGAAGCAAGCAAGCAAGCAAGCAAAGAAGAAAGGAAGACGGAAGGACGGACGGACGGACGAATGAATGAATGAATGAATAGATGAATGAATGAATGAATGAATGAATGAATGAATGAATGAATGAATGAATGAATGAATGAATGGATGGATGAATGAATGAATACACGAACGAACGAGTGAAGGAAGGAGGGGAGGGGGAAGAAAGCAAGGAAGGGACGGAAGGACGACGGACGGACGAATGAATGAATGAATGAATGAATGAATGAATGAATGAATGAATGAGTGAATGAATAAGTGAATGAATGATGTCATTGTGACTATCATGAATGAACGGACAAACAAGAGAATGAACGATCAAACGAACGCCCAGGGTTTATCCTGAATTGGTAGAAGAAAGGCATATGGACTGAGCACTTTGGGATTATTTAGTTTGCTGTTTGTGTGTAGAGGCATTTTTGCCTAAAGTGACCCTTGCGCCAAAAGCCTGGTTAAACCAGGCTTTACCCAATGTGCAAAAAGCCTGGTTAACCATGGTTTTCCTGGTAAGTCTGGTGAGTCTGGTTTACCCGACAACCAGGAAAACCAGGCTTTACCAGACTAGCAAAGTGGCTGATTGAACCAGGCTAACCAGACTTGAACCCAATGTGCAAAAAGCCTGGTTAACCATGGTTTTCCTGGTAAGTCTGGTGAGTCTGGTTTACCTGAGAACCAGGAAAACCAGGCTTTACCAGACTAGCAAAGTGGCTGATTGAACCAGGCTAACCAGACTTGAACCATATGTGCAAAAAGCCTGGTTAACCATGGTATTCCTGGTTAGCTTGGCAAGACTGGTAAACCAGGCTTTACCTGGCTCTTTAAGTAGTCTATAACCCAGGTTAACTTGATATACCAGGGTTTTTCTGGCTAGCCTGGTTTCTCATTCAATAAACAGAAAAACAAGGCTAAACCTGGCTCTTGAAGAACTGAATTAACATGGGTTTAACCAGGCTTGAACCAATTGAGAAAAATTAGTCTGGTTAAACAGGGTATTCTTGACAAATCTGGTAAATCCTGGTTCCCAGAATTTCTTTGAGAAACAAGCTATACCAGCCTTAAATGTAATATAAGGAAAGCCCGGTTATCTGCAGTATTCATGTTTATCCTTTGAAAAAAACAGGTCTTAGTGAGGTGCACTGCAGTGTAAATCAGGCGATTAATGACAAAAAAAGTGTCATTAAAATACAAAATTCAAAGTTTATGATAGCCTGAAATTCATCAGATTGCTTCAAGTCATTTTTCTCCTCTCAACAACGTCTGAATCGACCGGCCATTAATGCCGTCCAGTGACATCACTCAGTACCCGAAAACCGGTTGATGGCATTCGCATATGTATAATATTATAAAAAATTTTAGTGGGATTGTCACTTGACCCTTACCAAAATTAGAGCACTGATAGTATACTTTTTGTATACAAATAGTGTACACTGTATGTACTACATTGCCATCATGTACATTTTTAGTATACATCAAATATACATCAATCAAGATTTGGCTTGGCAATATAAAAATGATGTATACTATTTGTATACATCAATGACATTGATGTGTACAATTAGTATACATCATTGCCTCCAAGCAGCAGTGATGTATACAACAAGTATACCTCAGGATTTTAAAGCAGCAATGATGTATACAATAAGTATACCTCAAGGCCTTTAAGCAGCACTGAAGTGTACAATAAGTATACATCAGTGCTGCAAAGTAGGCCAGTGCACCTTTTTGGGAAAAATCTGCCAGAGTACAATACTTGTTAGAACAGCAGGAGGTCTTTTTCAGCCCAATGTACTCAAAACAGTAATAACATTAATAGTGGAACTCGATAGGTTTCTTCTGTCGATTTAGCAAAGCAGTTGGGTACAATCAGATGAATGTTAATTAACGTCAAAGGTCAGCCAAAGCCAATTCGCTCAAATTCTGCCTTATGGCGAAGCTAATAATCAGCAGCAAGCTGACTGAAAAAGTGACGGGGGACCCGTCGTATAAAGGGGTGTCTTGCTATGACGATAGCTCAGTAATTTTGACGTAGTCATCTTGAGTGCTGCTTTCATTCCTATCTTCCTCTTCCCAAGCTCATCCACGCCGTTATCTTGCTCGTTCAAATCCTCATGGAACTCGCTAGTTCTGTACGTTGTGTCAACTTAGCGCTGGATCTTCAGGAAAAACTTGTGAACTTCCATCACAGCTGTCGTGCTCAACTGTCATGTTGTTCAGGAGCTCCTTAAACATTTCATCAGCGATGGAGTCTAATTGGCTGGTCATCTCTGTCATTTTCTGCTTCAGATGGCCGACCATCTTCTTCCAACAAATCAACATTATTGCAGTCTTGCAGAGAGTATTCTTCGATCCCACGAGATGCATACGAGCTTACGAGCAGTCCAGTATGTGGTCCTTGGTCCACGTGTAAAAGTCATTAACTTGAATATCTTACCCGAATCGTCATGTAACGAGCTGGAATACTCCCTGAAGATAGCTTTTATGTTCCTGTCGATAATCCTGACGTTTCAAGCTCCAGACACAAATATTTTGCTTGGAATTCGCAAAAAGGCGACCGTTTTCGACGGTCCTTGGTCCGCGAATCTGGTCCTTGGTCCACGTCTCAGGTAAGCAGCACGATAAAAACGTAAAAGTGTTATAGTTTCCACACGAAAACGTGATTTTCACAGTATTTCTTGTATTTTTTTTCTTTTCTTGATGCAATTAAGCTAAATTTTTTTTCGGAAGATGTTGTGAGCATAAAATAATCTGCTGTTGTTTCAAAGACTTCAGACAACAGTCTCCTCGAGTCTCCCACGCGAACGTCGACGAGCGGTTTTTAGCGCGGTCGAAAATAATTACCAAAAACTCTGTATGTACTCGAGGAATTAAAAAAGAGAACTTGTAGACATGTATAGGGACGACTTTCAAAACATTCTTCCAAAACAAAGGCCGTCGCTTTTTACTTGGAAAGTTTTATTCTACCAATGTCATAGGACGCGGACCAAGGACCGCTAAGCGAAATTTGGTGATATTTTTCAAGAGTCGCTAAAACAAAAAAATCAGCGTCTACAGCAATATGCTTTCAACAGCAGAAATAAGTTGATCTGAAAACCTGTTCTGCAAAAAGGCAAGTCTTCCCGTTGCGTTTTAGTTATTCGCAGGCTAAGTAAACATGACCACGTAATTTACGGTGCCGCAAAAATCCAAACTTTAAGAAAGACAAATTAACCTACCTGTCAACAAACTTTAATTTCGCGTCTTCACCCGCAGCAAGAAGGCTGAAACTTCGTGATATGAAAGAATGCTAATCAGTAAATCACGATATATTTCATTTTTCAACATATTTTTTTTCTTGACGAAATATTTTATCATTTTCGGAAAAGACGCGGACCAAGGGCATCGGGGACTTGCGCGGACCAAGGACCACATACTGTCCAGGTAGTCTGACTCATGATCAACAGACGTGTCGTTACATGTACAAGATGCCGCATTCCTTTCTCCATCAGTTTTAGCCAGTTTCTGTCGATACTTTGATGTTCTGGGAACTTTTAACAACGGATGTGAAAGATAAGACAGGTAAGTACCTCTTCTTTTTTCACACGTTTTAGAATTTTCAGTCGCCATGTTTTCGTATAAGCCGACCCAGGCCTTCACGGATATTACGCCTGCTCGATCTTCGGCGTCTGTTTGTTTTCGTTTTGGCGGGATTTTTTTTCGGCACGTTTGTCGGTCAGTAGCTGGTGTAGCTGTGAAACCTGAATTGCTTGACTCTTTTTCGACTTTTTCTTCCCCTTTTGTCGAGTATCCAGGAAAATGGTGAGTACATTGAACTGTATAATAATCGGGAAAACCCTGATCAGATACCTTTTTTAGTGTACCGATAATGTATACTTCGTCTACTTCGCTAAATCGGTGAGAAAAAATGGTAAAAGTTTACCCTCTTCATTCAGGTCGAATGCAGCGTTTAAGCCAGGGAAATGCTCTCCTAGAACTTCTTGAAACCTTCGCAACTTAAAATTCATTTTATGTTTGTGTGAGGCTTATAAGCATACTATGAATTGGAACTAACTCAGGCTTTAACGTTTTACTGGAGAGCTTTAGAGGACGAGAACGAGTACGAGATTTAACGTGAAGTTTTTTCGCCTGTTTTCCAACAAAAAAAGACACCCCGGAAAGCTTAATTTTCCTTTTATTCACCAAGTAAGTTAGTACGGTTATTTATACAGAGGGAGGTTAATTAAGCCCTCTCCCGAAAGCAAAATTATATAACTTCTAACATTTGATAAGTTGTTCCCGCCACCACGACATTCTCGCTGAAACCTGTTGTAGAACCACGACGGCTACCACATTTTCCTGCTAAAACGACGCTGGCTTTGTGTTGAGTACGCTCTTTCCCGGCCCGCCAGAACCTTTTTTCTCCTTCTTACTTTTATTATTTGTCAGATTTGTTTACCTTGTGCCAGAGTGATTTGAATCCTTTTCCAAGGTGAAGTAACTGCATGCTTTTTTTAAATTTTCTCATCCATAAATTCACTACTTGTGTTGTAATGATTTTTGACCCTCTTTACAGGATTTGTCATGAGAGAATACCAAAGACAGTTCCCAACAGAGTCCTCTCTGAAGCTGGCTTTAAGAAACGAACTGAGTGCTTTGGAGTCCAGACAGTTAAAGAAGGAGGAGTGAAAACGTTAATGTTGTGACAAATAAGTAATCTGAAATAGGCCCATTATTGGCCTGATTCAGATTATTAACAATTATTGGACGAGGTTGAACAAAATATCCTACGTTGTCATTGGTGAGCAGATCAATAATTATTTAATAATTGATCTGTGAGACACTGACAAATTACGATATTTTATGATGACCAAATTCAATACGAATTGTTTTATCATTCGAAACCAATAATTTGTTTTTGATAAATTTATATATTTTTGGGGAGCGAAGCGATCTGCCTTTTTTCACGCAAGAGCAATCGCAAAAAAGAGAAAAACGTGGTTTCGTTTACACATGAGCAGAATTTTATTTGCAGCCAAATACAGTTGGACAAGATTGTGCATGTATGAGTAGACCATTATTTTTATGCAGTTATTTGCAGGTCATGTTGTGTGCTTTTGGCCATTGAAAAGGAAGAACAGTTTCCATTAAATATAATAATTAATTTTATTGCGAGTTTGTTAGGACATTCGGTTAATGTCCTTTTTCAGGAAGAATACAATGTACAAAGTTATTAGGCAAAACCTGATTTGCAAGCAGTCTTTAGGCTTGAATATGAAAAAAAATATATTAGAATATTCAAGCTATTTCTGCATTGAAAATAATATTATGTTTTATAAATTGACATAATTTTGTCTGTTACTGTGTGTTAAAAAAAATAATAAAATACCGGTATATTGTTACAAGCAAACATTAGACATCTTTGGGTGAATTTATAATTATATTTAGAGCCAGGGTGGTCATGCATGTCTTTGTCCTTACTAAATAAGTATACAAATTGTATACTTTTATCTTGGTTCTAGGGAAGAACCTCTACCCTACGTACAAAAGTATACTTTTTGTAGGGGTATACAAAAAGTATACTTTTTGTAGTCTTTTCTGTGCATGAAGCATGTATACTATTAGTATACATCCTCTATGAGAGGTATACTTTTTGTATACATTGAGGGGTTCCAAATTACTAGTACAAAAAGTATACATCAAGTGTATACAAAATGTATACATCAAGTATACCTAAAGTATACCCATTGTAGTATACTTCATGTATGTTTGGAGTATATTATAAGTATATTTCATTTTGTTAAGGGGATATTCAGCAGATCGCATCCCTGGCATTCTTTCGTGTAGTTCAAACATTTCGATAAGCTTAATCTTTATCTTAAACAGCCAAATTGCCCTTGCCCTTGAAACTGAAATGCTAAATTGAACTGCGAATGAAGAATCCTAGCGGATAGTCGGTAGGTTTTTCATTTGGAGCTGCTTTGTGATTTCAGCGGCCGGTTGATTTTGTTTACGCGAAGCTTTCTGAGATCAATATTATAATTCGACCGTCTTGCTTTTTTTACCGTCAAGTGTAATGATTCTGTTAGCTTTTCTTTCTTGTTTCCTTGTTTCTTTTTCATGAAGGACCAAATAGCTTCTTTTCAATTAAAGCAATTTAATCATGGTGTTTTTGAACTAAGTGTTCCGTGTGTGTGTTTATTTCATTGCGTGATTGCGACCGAGTTTGATTATAGAATTCAGTACAACCAGTTCAGAGTTGTATTGCATGCAGTTGATAGTTTGGACGTTAAACATGAACTATGATCGAAAAAAATAAAGCAATTCTGTCTCGATGCAGACATTTCCAAACGATATTTCTTTGTTTGGCACTTGAAAATCGTGTTTTATTTTTTGTATGAATTAAAGCAAAGGTCAAGGAGTAGTGATGTCACTAGACGGCATTAACAGCCAGTCGATGCAGACGTTACTGAGGGAGTAATAACAACTCGAAGTAATTGGATGAAATTCCGTCAGGCTAGGTTTATGAAGTGGGACATCAACAATACATACAAGACATCTGGAATAAATGTACATACAAGTGGTACTGTATCTCCTATTCAGGCTGCAATCAGGATGTTCCAAATTTCACCATTGAAAATGAACAACCAATTTCAAGGGTTTCATCCTACATGTGTTTAGTTTGGACAAGCTTCAATGAAATGAAAAAAGCTTATTTTCAAGATCAATACAGATCTTTATTTTAGCTACAGTAATAGCAAGTGAGCAGCACACAAATCAGTGTAAACTAACAATGTTGTGTTACAAAACAAAAAAATGTAAATCTTATCTTTGGCCACTACTGTTGTTTCAGTCATCCTATCCATCTTGTAAGTACAATAACTGAAATACAGCAACATCTAAACAAAGAAAACAACAGAATACACGTCAAGATTACATTGTACATGTAGAATATTTGATCCATCCTTAAAGAATAAACCATTAGTCAATGATGCAAACCACACAAAAGGATTCATTTTTTTAACTAATTGATTCATTAATAAAATATATGGGGGTATGGAAACCGGTCATTTCGATTCAGAGTCTTTCAGTACAAGTCGTTTTGATACAAACTCAAGCAGTGAAATTTCGCAAAAAGTTTGCTCACTTCAAGAAAAGTTTCCATTTCAACAAGAAAAACACTTTGGGTGAATATTTTTCATTCTTTAAGTCAAGTATGTGAAACTATTTACCGGTACACAAATTATTTGATAACTGAATAAAGTGTAACTGTTAATGTTGGTACACCTCAAAGGAATGAAATTGTATCGAAACAACTTGTATTGAAAGGACTTTGTACCAAAACGGCCGGTAACCATAGGGGTACACTTACCCAGGGATGAAGCTAAGGAAAAGATAAGCAGGCTTTTACGTACAGGTCGTCAAGCTCACTTTTTTATTCAACTGTCCCAATGATGGTTTGAAAACACTTTTTATATTACGTAGGTTATCCTGAACACTTTTAGATAGCTAGAAATGTATTCTAGGTGATGCTAACAAAAATTTTAATCTGTTCAGTCATCAGGGCAACTTGAGTCTTTCCGAAATTATAAGGGCATCAGTATTATTTTCCTGAAAATTTTAGCTGCAATTTAAAGTTTTACAAAAGTGAGAATTTTTCTGATTCCTCTCTGCATCGTATTTTTGATTTAAAAAATTTTAGGTTTCCTTTCTAGCTCTTTCTCTACAAAAAATAGCTTAACCTGGGGAGTGAAATGGGAAAAATTAAAGTTCAGAAAATCTTAAGGAATTTATTAGACAAGCTTCAAAAATTGTACTATTAACAGTCCTGGAGACCGGTGTATGACATTAATTGCAGACTGCATGAGGCAGCAAGACTGTAAATTGAATGAAACCAAAAATATCGTAATCAAGGTGGCTTCATCATCAACATTACCTTGTTCCGAGAGGTACATGTAAGGCCTAGAAGCGAAGTTTTTTCACGCAAATTACACCGACCTGATTCCTGAAGGAGTTGTTGGCTGTTTGTCTCGTATTGAATTAGAGCAGAAGAATGTCTGCCGATGTCACAAACTCGCTCATGAATCCATAGCAACAGGCTAGCAATTTAACCTGCACCACAGATGAAGCTTAACTCTGGTTATATAAGTCTGTCTGTGAAACAGTGCTGGAATCCTTATTCTACGGGGGCCCCAACTGTGTACTAGGATTTGAGCATGAGCAATGATTGGCCTATTAAAAAAGCCATTGTCGATTTGCCTATTTAGAAATTCAAAATGCACTTCCGGTAATTCATCGAGTCCAGGTAGGATCTGTTCGGTTTAGATTGTCTGGCATATCCTTAAATACTACTAAGATGAAATACGTCATTTGAGAGGTGTTAAATGTCCATGATCTATCCTAGTTGTTTTTGTAGACGTAACTGAAGTGAGCAAGAAGTGCACGCAATCTAACACTTTTTTTTACAGAAGACTACTATTTAGACAGGCATTAATGGGCATTGCTACTTGCCATTATCAATTCACAATAATCAAAGAAGAATAAAGAATCAACGCAATTAGTGATATGCCGGGTGAGTCAATAAAGAGTCGCGTCGGTGAAGAATAGCCAACAGCATCTTGGCACTGAGGCCAATGTAACTTTGCGCAAAAACATCAACCTTGTTCCCAGGCTACTTTCTCACTTTCACAGGATGTTATACTTTTGATGGTGTCACCTTTATTAGGAAGATTTTTGGTGTCTTTTAATTTGCAATCTGCAGTCTGCGGTCTGCGGTCTGCAGTCTGCAAATGTCATACACCGCCTGGAGACATCCTTGCTTACCCTGGCATGATAGTAATCAATCTGTTTTAATACATAATATTTATGAATTATTTTCCATAACTGTTGTCAGGTTTGTTGAAATGAATTTTGAACAGTTCCATCAGCAGAGCCAACCATGCATTTAGGGTCCCGGAAAAATTTAGTACACTGTAATTCAACTTCTTTCCCTATATAAAAAACGAATTGCCTACTTTGAGGGAAAATAATATGCTCTAGTGCTTATTGATTAGAACATGGGACTATTAAACAATTCCAAGGCTAGAATAGTGAGACTTCCAGTGACAAACACTACTCTCACTGGCCACATGCACATCCGAAGTCTAAACAATACGTCTTTCATTTATGTTCTGTTAAGGTTCTGACCCTTATTATTTTTTTTCCAGTGAATCCGTTCGTCGACGAGTCTGATTTGTCGTTTGAAAAAAAAAAGATCTTCATGCCCAAACATCATTTCGGTAAAAGTGAATGACACATGTGTACCGGAAAGCTTGTATTTCGTACATCAACTGCAATCGCGGCAAGCTCTGACTGTGCCCCGGTACACAACAACCAAAATATAAATATTTTGCTTTACTAGTAAGTAATCTAACATAAACTAGTACTACTTAAGAATGATTAAAAACAGAACTCACCTAAAATCGTTTCCCGAATCCAGCCGGATGATCTGATATCAGCGGTGCGAAGTTTTCGTTACATGTTATAAAAAAGAGAAGAGATCGATTGTGCTGCCAAACAGTCGCTCAACAAGTGACGTTACATAAACTTTTGCGCTAGAGGTTGAACATGTTTTGAATACGAAAATTATTCCTACAAAAAATAATTACAGTCAGCTAACATGCATTAGCCTGCGAAGCGCGGACGTATTTCCGGTCGTCGCTTCTCTCCCTCCGAAAATTAACGTCTACGACGACCGGAAATACGTCTGCGCTTCGCATAAACCTTGTCAAGATAAAAAAGCCGTTATTTCAATTGAACCGCCCAGGGGTGCTTACCATTTGACAGAAAAATCCGGTTGGAGTGTGAAAAGCATAATGGTAAGGGATTTACGAATTTACCGCAGAAATGCCACATCCGTTACGGTTTGAATCCAAAAAAGGGGCGAATTTGTGTAGCGTGAGTCTGGAACCGAGAAATTGGTAAATGGTAAGCAACATTCCGTTTGGTTCGTACCAACCGGAATGAAAGGACTACCTCAAAACGTACTCCTCAATTTTCGGTTGGAAATTCCGAAAAGTGACCTTACCATTTACCTTCCATCCGGAATTTCCGAAATTTTCTGTCAAATGGTAAGCACCCCAGAAATCCTACTCAAACCGGTTTGAGCGGTTTGCCTTGCGACCACGCCTGTAATTCGAACATCACTGCTGTCCATTTTTACAGCGTGCGCGCTTACAAACAATCGAACTTTGATCTAGTGTCAATTCAACCAACACTGTGATCAACGTTTCAAGGCGAGTTTTTGCGGATTTAGTTGAATTGTCGTCGGCTAAATTAAAGCAGAAGATGGACCAGTAAGATTGAGGTACGATATTTATCTGTAGCGAAGCATTATAAAAGATTAAAGCTAACAAGAAACTCACATACTGTACTGTAGGTGGTAATCTAAGATTTCCGTGCAGCCATATTCAGATCATATAAGCTTAAGTCATCTGTTGATTCCCCTCACATTAACTGTTTGTGTGAAATAGTATGAAATGACTGCTGCAAGCCTTATATATGAATGGGGCCGTGCGGAAATCTTATAACAAACTGGAACCTGACAGCGGCAAAGTCAAAACAATTCTCCACAGTTCAACGTAAGCTTACGTTTTATTCGTGTGTTCATTCTTATGCCTCTGTTAAGGCCATCCTCACCATTGCATAATCTCTTTTGCTATGCATACGCGTCTCTGTTGAGGATCATGCTATGCTTATGCTTGCATCGCTAAAACTGCACTTGCATGTCCATTTCTGTTCATTTTTTTTCTGGAGTCTAACGTATATCATGAATTTACATTCACTTCGTTTACTCTGTATTGTTCTATAGTGTGCTTGATTACACTGTACTTCTATAAGAGAGAGCATCGCACTCAATAAAGGCTGATTAAATCACTGAGTTTTATTCGGGTTCTTTTTTGACTGTTTAAACACATCCTCGGAGACCCAGGGGCAGATAGTGGTGGCGAGGGGAAGTCTAAACGGGCGGAAAAATAAGGCACGAAGAAAAGTAAAGAACGGCGAAAAGAGCCCCTGGGGACAATGTCTTACCAGACCAGTTCCAAACGGTCGCCGCCGTTCTGGCTTCTGATTGGTGCCAGAAAACTTTTGTGTTTTTCTGTCCAATCAGAAGCCAAAACAGCGGCGACCGTTTGGAACTGGTCTGGTAAGACATTGTCCCCAGGGGCTCTTTTCGCCGTTCTTTACTTTTCTTCGTGCCATATTTTTCCGCCCGTTTAGACTTTCCCTAGCCCCCACTATCTGCCCCTGGGTCTCCGAGGATGGTTTAAACAGGGCTCTTTTTTGCATGAGCGTGCATGACCACTGAACAAGCATTGTGCATGGAGGCTCACCACAGGGCCTGCCCTCATCAAAATGGCATGTGTCAAAGCTATCATCGCAATTATTTTGCTCGTTGGTCTTCGCGAATGTGCTCGTGATTAAAAAAAATGTGTAGTTTGCAAAAAACTCTAATTATTGACAGAAATCCTCTGTGGCATCAAGAAACTAATTTAAATCCAATATGTAGACCATTTTCTCAATAGCTCCCCATCAGCAATGCATTCTTTGCCAAACTTTGCGGTTCTTGAAGGGGAATCAAAACACAAGTCGAGTGCCAAACATTAACAATCAGCCATGTTCATGCCAGACATCCTTGAGAAACTTTCTCTTTCACCTCGTTCAGCGCATCACCAGACCTTTACTTCCCTTTTGGACAACGAAGATCTTTCCTAAGTTCCTGCTACCATTTGAATCTCAAGCAAGCGTTTAAAGTGAAGAATTTGGTTCCTATGACTATGTACCACTGTCTCTGTCACCGGTCACATGCTCTTTAATTTATCAAGTCAAGTGCACATGCTCATGCTAAAAAAGACTGCTGTTGACTGTTTCCAACTCTCTCACGCACTGTAGAATCCCTATGATTTAGTTCTGTTGTGGTTTATAAATTTAGAGCTTCATTTGAGGTTTTGAGTGGGCTTATAAAATGGTTTGGCTCATGGTAATGAAGATGTGTGGACTTTGTGTTTCAAAGAGACATTGATCACAACATTCAGTGGTATTGTCAACATGGCATTAGTCTGTTGCAATGTAAAATAATATTGATACCAAAATTTAACTCTCCAATTTCTTTTTTTATTTTCTTGACTATCTTGTACAGCAATAACCATAATGTGCAATGTACTTGATTTTTATTTTCTTTAAACATTAGCAAGCAATGATATTATCTACAGTGTGTAGCCACAATATTTATGCAAAAGCAATGGCTCATATATACAACTGTCCATGTGTTGACCTTTTTCCCTTAGATCAGTGTGTGATTGATATGGTTTATGTTTGTTTGTCATGCCTTAAAGTAATTGGACAGCATGCAACATGGCATAATGTGCCCACTCTTGAATGGTTATTTTTTTCACTGCCAGCAAATGTAAGCTGTCTGATTATCTTGTTTTTTAATTATTTTAAAGAAATGCTTTAGCATCACAAACTTTGTGAAAGTTATGATTAATATTATTAGTCTAACAGAACTTCATGTCCTCTAATTCATCCAGTAATCATACTTGCGATGAAACAAATTGGACTCCCGGTACAAAGTTGTCTCATTTTGTTAGACAACTGTACATGTATGATTGCAGACTGAATTGGACTCCACTCAGTCTTACTGAAATAGTAAACCTACATGTTATTTGCAGAACCCGTAATTTAGAGCAAATTTTCAGTTGTTGATTGATTATTATTATTTGACAGGTTCAGTCAAAAAATGGAAAGGAGGGTTACTACCAAGTTCAAGCAGTGCCATAGGAGGCAACAAATGCAGCTAAGAATTTACAAATTGTATCCTGTAAACTGGATTTACAGTGTACTTAAACCTTCAACACTGCATTATATGCCTGTAATTTTCATAAATGTCTTGCTAGTCTCCTAAATGCATGTTTACAACAAGTACATGACTGTATTTCTACATGTTAAATGGATTGAAATTCAGGGTAATACCATAAACTATTTATAATGTTCAAGATGTATACTCACTGTTGTTGCTGATTTTTAGCTGCCTTTTTTTCAATAAAATTTTATTGTTGGCTTATGAAGATACCTCTTTATTGAAACATTATTACAGTACCTCCAAAAATGTAGCATGTACTTTTCAGTCCAGCTCTGGCTTCTTGACAGGATATTTTTAACTTTATCACAAAAGCCAGGAAAAAACCTTGTTATTGTTTAGTCCTTTGTTCACATAATTATGATTTGTCATTGTCAACGAGGCTTACCAAGCTTTTAAGGTTTAAATTAAACCAGATTACTAGAAAAAGGTCTGGGAGAACCAGGTTTACCATGCTTTTGAGGTGGGAGATTTTTACCAGGCGTACCAGGAAACCCTGGTTAAACCAGGCTTACCATGCTTCTGAGGTAGGGGTTTTTAACCAGGCCTACCAGGAAACTCTGGTTAAACCAGGCTTACCAAGCTTTTAAGGTGAAAATTTTAAACCAGATTTACCAGAAAACCCTGGTTAAACCAGGCTTATCAGGCTTTTGAGGTGGAAAATTTCAACCAGGCCACCAGGAAAGCCTGGTAATACCAGACTAACCAAGCATTTCTGGTTAGGCTTTTTAAGTCGAGACCTGAGTTACCAGACTTTCATGGTACAGTACTGTGCAAAAGAAATGCAAACGAAATTCGGTGTTTTTCGTTCTTTGTTCTCGCGAAAATTCGGCGAAATTTCGCTACGAATTTTCGTCAAAGCGCTCGCGAATTTTCGTTGAGTCAAACGAAATTTCGCCGTTATCTTGACGAAATTTCGCATCAACTGAAGCGAAATTTCGTTTCGCCGAAATTTCGGGATAGCGAAAATTCGCTCCAGCGAAAATTCGCACCAGCGAAATTTGGCCATAGCGAAAATTCGCACCCGCGAAATTTCGCGAGGGCGAAAATTCGCATTGGCGATATTTCCACAAAGCGAAATTTCGCTGGAAAAGGAAGCGGGTTGTAATGAAAACTCTTGTTGATTGTTGCGTTTGCTGTACTTGTACATGTAATTGCTTAAAGCGAAGTCTTCAAATTGAAAGGTCAAGTACGTTGGTAATCGTTAAAGCTACCCTAGTCAAAGAGTTGACAAAAAAAAAGAAAAATAAATGTCAGAATCTAATCTTTTCGATTCTTTGTGAAATTTCGGTGCTGGCGCAAAAATAAAATGATCTTAGACGGAGAAAACAAGAGAGGTTGGGGCCTAGAAAAGAGCGGAGTGCTGGTCAGCGGACTTTTCTTTTGCTCATGCTCATTGTGGTCATTCTTTTTGGCGTCCATTTTGAAAGTGATTGCAACGGCTTCAAATTTGCCAGCTTCTGTAGGTTCTGGGAGCATGGAGTCGATATATTTTTGCTTTCTGTTGGTACCACAAGACATCTAAGGGTTGGTATGTATATTTATCGACCCATCGGCCTTCAGTAATCGATCGCTTCCCTCGTAAAGCGACCCTTTTTGGACTCAGTTGAGCAGAATGTGAGACAAAAAGCTTCTTGATGCGCAAGTATAATTTGGAAGTTAGAGTGTTTGATTGTGCTAAGGCTATCCAGGACGGAGGATTGTGATGGAGAATACAGATAGTAAGACGAGGTAAGCTTAACATTTTTCCATATTTCATTTTTGTGGTCTGTAGCATTTGATATAATGCTTGGTAGACATATTTGTTGACACAAAGCTGTGATTGATAAGTAATTTCCCAAGTTTCACAGCAAATATGATACGGACATATACGTGTAATTGACATTACTATTACAGTTGATTTCACTTTGCTTTACGACGCTGCATTGCGAAGTTTGTTGGCAAATTGGGTACAACAGTACGTTTAATACAAAGTAGCAGAACTTCAAGACGTCAACTTTGGTGCTACTGAACTTCATATCTTTGTTTGAAAGCAGGAAACTGCAACATAATGAACCCGGATCCTTTTACTGAACAGGGCAAGGCACTACCCTGTGAGGTCTGTGAAATGATTGTTAGATGGTTAGAGGGTTCCAGTGATTTTTGTTACAAATAGTATATGGTTAGTCCTGGGACTCATCTTGTGAATAGTCACAAGTCCCTGTCCATAACCAGTGAGTCCCAGTTTAAAAAAAAGCAAAGAGTCCTAAATTGAAAATGCTTGGTATAATCTGGAGACAAACGCCAAAACTCTTTGTTACAGTTTACTGAAACCGAAATGTAGTCCTTCTATATCTTTAAAGCACAAAAACACTAAAATAAATAGGGGGTTCGAAACCATTCCAAAAAGTGCATCAGTTGAATTTACTGAGAAAGATGGTAACAAGTATTGTCGACTAGTTTGTACATGTACATCCAGGAAGCCTCTACACAGAGTTAGGCAAACAGCAAAGACCAAGTATGTATGCTATGGAAATACAAAGACATTTAATCGAAAATCAGGTTGTTGACCTGCAAAGGCTTGATAAGTTGTGTATTGACACGTGATTTGGGTTACTCAAACAATTAGTTGACAATAGTTCCAACAGAGAGCTTATAATGGTAATAATAATAATGCTTGACTGAGAACGCTCAAGAAAAACTTGAAGAATGTTTAGATGTTTGCAGTAACTGTGATCCCAGTCCTGAATAAGCACTTCTTTGACGAGAGCTCAGTGATTAAAACAACCGGAAAAAGAAGTTACTGTTGAGCAAACTTGTGAAGTTCAGTCGCACCAAAGTTGACAACTATGTCTCAAAGTTAACAATTTGATTCCCTAACTCACTATGTAATTGGCTACTTTGTAACATAGTACCCAATTTCCCAACTAACTTCTCAAAGTGGTGCAGTAAATAATGTGTAATCGGCTGTAACTGAGTGATCCAGACAATACTAAATATTGTGACACAGCCCCTTTAAGTCTTCATTTCAGTGAACAGCAATACCAGCAGTGGAGTAAAACTAGTAAAAGTACTTTTATTTATCCTGTACTAACCAGCTGTTCTATGCAAGCATTATATTGACCAAGGGGAAGGGGGGTACTCCTTATATGTTCTCTTAAATGAAATTCAAACAATGTTCCCACAACTTGCAAAGCAACCAGCAGATTTGTTTACTGATCATACAGTAAATAACCAAAGACTGGTGGTTTTGAGATAAAAACTGAAAAAGGGAAATTGAAGGTGGGACAATTTCTCTATCTTAAGTTTGGTTATTCACAAGTGTATTGATTTAATGTAGCTTTTCAGGCATAGCATAGTACCACATAAGGACACATTATTGGCAATATAGACAAGTGAAAACAGTTTAGTACAGAACTGTAACACAGGCACTTTAAGATCATTTCAATAATTCAAGGAACTGAGATTTCGGGAATAGTTTTGCTTTGTTTACTAGTGGTGTTGAATTTTAACTTTGAATTTACAGCGGTTACCCCTTATACCAAACCTGTGTTTTGGTAGATGTTAATCAACTGTTACCATGGTTTTTCACGCCTTGGCCTAGAGAAGATTCTTTCTCTGTTTCTCGAGCACTCGGAAGAATATGTCAGCATTTCAGCCGGTTTCAAAATATTATGCTGCAGGAACTGACACCGGTTTATGTCAAGACTACGAGGAGTATATTTGTTGAGTGTTTTTCGGAGGAAACTCAAATTATTGACATATTTGCACACTATAAGTTACCACCACATAAGATTTCTCAATACACTCTCGCAACTCGTCTGAGTTCTTGCCAGCGATGAGGGAATCCTCTCTGTCAGAGTGTGTGGAAAACCATGGAAACATTTGATTGACGTCCATGAAAACTCAGGTTTAAACAGACAGAAAAAAACCCTTCAAGGGCATTTGTTAGTGGTATCCACTGTAAGGTGTTGAACTGACGGTAATAAACAGAGTGAAATTTTGAGAAGTGAATTTGTTTATCCAAATGTATAAGCTCATATAAGCTCTATATAATAGACTTAGTTTGACTAAATTTGATTACTTTCTCTGTTTTTTTTTATCAGCAACATAACTATAGTAATCTCATATCCACACTTGTAGCTCAGCATAGATTTTTTGTCAGTTAAGACATTACATTGTTGCGGTGACTACCACTTTGTTTTTTAGTTTCCCTTGCAACTTTCCATTTCAGAGTCAAATTCTCAAAATAAACATTCTCTGTGAAAATGTCAATATGTTTATTAATTTTGTTTACCAAGGAAAAAGTCTAGAAATTTGCAAGTTGAAATCATCTTGGGAATCATTTCAATTATTACTCTTCACACCTTGGCCTCAATTGTAGCATATTCTTCCTGAATCCAGCACTTGTAAGATTTCCCTGGCTTGTTGCTTTCTTAAAGTTGACTCAGTTTTCACATTTTGATTTTTTTTTTTTTTTCAATATAATTTGGTTTGTTTCGATTTTGTTCAGGCATCAAACTCTCAAAAAAGCTGATTTGATATTTGATGGCCAATCTGTTTTGTTCGGAAGAGTTTGATGGCAATTTTGTCTTGTGTAATACATTATACACTGCAAGTATACATTTACTGCAATAAATTATCTGCTGCCCACTAGGGTGATCGCTTTACAAGTTGTGAGGACATCATGTCTTGCTCCCAGACCTTCTTACCTTCCCCTGCCTCTCCTGGTATTGACCCTGTACGTGTAGATGACAATGTGTAACCTGAGGGAGATTGTGCCCTGGAAAATGGGCTTTTTGTTACTGATACCGGGAATCATAGACAGCCTTCGTTTGCATTTCACCCCTGGTCCACAGTCTTAACTTTGCAGTGTGCAGGCAACATAATTTATGGGCTATTACTATCATACTATCATGAAACACAACTGTATATATGTAAATGTAATGTGATAAATTATGATTTGGATATTACTTATTTAGTATGTTTTGTTCTTATGAGAATATCTACATTAGTAAAGTTCAGCTTAGTTCTTAGAGCTAAAAGGTTTCCCCCACCCCCACGATAGCCTGGGGAATAGCTCTGTGTTTTACTTATATAGCACTTTGTTTTGTTTTTCATACAACAGTCAGATCACCTTGGTATGTGATGTTGGTGCAGAATGTTCTCTCAAAGCAAGCAGGATCATGGAACTTAATTTCAGTCTCAAGTTTATACTGTGCTGTATGCTTAGTCAAACAAGTCAAGTTCTGCAAATGTAAATCTTGGAATACTACTTCCATGCTAAAGACAAAAAATGTCCAACTGCTACCTCGAGTGGGCAAGACAAAGCGAACCCTGCATTCTTATTGGCTACCCAAGCAGGCGAGATTGGGCCATTTTGTCCACTTGGGATTTCCCATGTTGGTCCCACAAGTAAAAGTTCTCTTCTTGGCCACGTAATAATTCATTTATTGACCAGGGCCCAGTTGTTCGAAGGCCGATTAGCATTAACCCAGGGTTAAATTTCAACCTGGGTTCCTCTCTCTTTTGTTTAAAAGCATTTTCTTGGATAAACCTTTTCTTACTTTTTAGAGCATCCATTCATTAAGTTATAGACAAAAAGGATTAAAGTGAATTTGCTCTTTTAGCTTTCATATCTAAATTCAAATTTGGCACTAACCCCGGGTTATCTTAACCAAGCTTTGAACAACCCGGCCCAGGTTTGTTTGTACGAGATGGCTGAATATTGGCTTCATTCTTTTTTGCATTTTTATTGGCCAAGAGGAAGGCAAGGTCAATAAAAATGCAAATATCCAGCCACCTTAACCTCACACCTGGTCAATAAAGCATATTTATTGTAATTTTATGGTTGAATCTGCGAGCGGGCAAGATGAAGCAAATCCTGTGTTCTGATTGGCTACTCAAGTGGGCAAACCAACCAAGCTTGTTTGGTGAAGATAGCTGGGTATTGGCCTTGCAAAAAAGAGCTTGGCCAATATACAGCCATCTTGACCGAATGTTGGTCAATAAGGCATAATCATTTATAACAATAATAATTATTACATCCGTAGAACTTACTAAACATCTTTTCCAGAAAGGCATTTCATATTGCTTTAAAAGGGCTAGCTTATGCTATATTTTGTTCTTTGAGAGGCTTAAATGTGTCTTGGTGTAAATTAAGTTCCAAAAATAATGGTCCACTTTTGTTATGTAATACTTAATTAAGGCATTGGGACTGTTTTCCGTCACCTCTTGCTTTAACGTATATTTATTATCTTATGTATTTGGTAATTTATTTAGCTATTTTAGTTGATTAGTTGATTAGTAACTTGGTAACTGAAAAACCCTCTTCAGGGAGTTGCAATAAAGTATGTATGTATGTATGTACATTGTATGACAAGGATGAACATGGATTGAAATTTGGCCAACTTCAGGCTTAAATGCCATGACTGCATAAATCACCAAGAATTATTATGGTTTGTGCTTCGTGATGAAATTGGCTTGATACATGTACGTGTATCTTCATAACTCTTCAAGTCGAGCATTTTGTGTATGGGTAAAGACACTAAGTAATGACTTCAGCATAGAAGTGACCTAAAAAGTATATATGAAACACATAATCAGTTTTAGCAGACTTGTATTATGTAAAACTGTAGCCATACTTTTTTTTATGTATTTTTTTTACATTTGAATCTTTGCACTGGTCATAGAAAATTGTGTCGTTTAGAATGGCATGTTAGATGAGTAAGAATATTTCCTGACACAATGTTTTATATTATCCTGATGCAGAATGGTGGTCATATAAGTAAGTAGGGTATATGATCATACAGGTTAGTATAGTTCCTATTGGGACTACTATAATACTATAAGAAGACCTGGTTGTCAATTTAGGAAGCAAGGAGAATAAAGAAAGTACTTGGAAAGGTTGGTTTGGTATTATTTTGTGTCATAAAAATGTGGAGAGAATGGGTTTTTGTTACTATAGATGGCGGGAAAACCACCCCAAGATAATGAAAAACGCTCTTTTTTTTAAAATGGAAATAACTTGAAAACACCGGTTTCCGACTCGTTAACTCGTGTTTCCGCAATAGTTACATCCGATTACGTTGACGGAAACATGAAATTGACTTTTCGATATAATCTGGCTGACACGCTAGAAGACGTAAGGCCCAAGACACTACCTGACACATTGGAAGATGTTAAAGCCGAGGCACTAATCTATGGTCCAACTAACACGCTACCAGAAGAGGGTTTCCGGAACGTTTTCGCGTGTTTACGCAAGGATTCCACGCATTTACGCTTGCGGAAACACCTGTTTACTTTGACGGAAACGTACAAAAAAGTGATACGATTCCGCTGAAAACGCAGCTACGGAAACACGGGTAAACATAATGTATCCGCTAACGGTAACATGTGCTTGCCGTCATGAATATAATGTTTTAATTGATTGAAGAGGAACAACTCTTGAGCAAATACTGAGTCTGAATTCTTTGTGCATGAACTTTACAGAGGAAGAAACTTCTCGCTTTTTGTGGTAAAAGAACGTATTCTACCGGGACAAAAAGCCTAATCGTTTGCCAACTGCAGAACGTTAAATATTATGACTCATGCTTACCGTTTGTGTTGTTTGCGTTACTAGGACTGTTATGACTCGATCGCTTCATGCGGGATTTTAAGTCATCACAGAAATTTCCAAACGGGAACGCTAGTTCGATAATTACTTGTTAAGCAACTTACTACTATGACGCTTTACTCTAAAAGAGCAGTCAAAGCAAGTGCGCGCATGCAAGCATTTGTTGCAAATGTCTCGATCGTAAGTGCATCTGCCACGTCTAGTCTTCGATAAAGGGATAGAAATAGTTTGCATGTAAAGTAATTAAACAACGCAACAAAAAATTCACTATAGTTTGACGAGTTTTCCTTTATCACCGTACAAAAGCGGCCGGGGGGGGGGGGGGGGGGGGGAGGGGGAGACCACGCGCGAATTAAAATACATGCAAGACAGAAATCTTTTTCTTTATTTATTTTGCATTATGTGAACCAGCATGCAATGGATAACTTCAAGCTAATTGCAGAAATACATGTATTAGCAAGCGAGACGAGACGAGTCAAATAGCACGTTTCTGTCTCAAATTCTCTCCGCAATTGTAGCAATCGCTGCGAGGTTTCTTTTTTAAATAATTATGGAACTTACATGTTCATGTTCTTATACATAGGTGATGATTACAGCTGCATTCTGTAGTCAGCTAAAAATTCTTCAAAGACGAAATTTCGTTCCTGCAGACGATATTTCGCCCCACCTGAACGAAATTTCGTTTCGTGGAAACGAAATTTCTTTTCGTGGAAGCGAAATTTCGTTTCGTCAAAACGATATTTCGTTTCGTCGAAACGAAATTTCGCTTCGTCGAAGCGAAACTTCGTTCTAATGACACGAAATTTCGTTCGACCGGCACGAAATTTCGCAACGAAGTTTCGTCTCATGCCGCGAAATTTCGTTTCGACTCACACATTGCTTGCGAAATTTCGCCGACATTAGAACAATAGAAGAACCGAAATTTCGCCGCATTTTCGTCTGAAACGAAAGTTCGAAATTTGATTGCCGAAATTCGCGTAGTTTCGCTGATTTCGGCAAATTTCGTTTGCATTTCTTTTGCACAGTACTGTAAATTATAACCAGGCTTACCTTGAAAGCCTGGTAAAACCAGGCTCAACCAGGCTTTCAATTTTAGTTGATAATTGTCGAAAGCCTGGTAAGTCTGGTTCAACCAGGGTGTACCAGGCTCACCAGGCTTTTAACCAGACTTTTGGTGCAAGGGCAGTCAAGGTACGAACTTCTTTTAAAACTTCTAGAAATGATGATGAATGACTATTATTCTCTTTGTAAAGATTGGAGTAAAAGAATTCTAATTCACTCATGATTTTTTTAGGGTCAACTGCTATTTTTCCGTCGCTTTTTAAAATTTTCAGCAAACAACTTTTATTTTTATTTGATTTTTCCAAGTTCAAAAAGTATTTGTTGTTCTTTTCACCTTTTTCGTACCACGTTGCCCGTAAACGAACAATAGCTCCTTGAGTAATGTAATCATACAGTTGATCGTATTCTGCCTGTAAGCATTCCAAATCTTCAACATTTCGTCTCGATGGATCGTTGTCACACTTTTTTGTACAGTTCTGTAATTTTTCTTTAAGTTCGTTCACTTTAGCTCTCCGGTTCCGAGCTTTTGTTTTGCTATAATTTATAGTGAGCTGTCGAATTTTATATTTTAGTAAGTCAAATAAGACACGCTTGTCAACAACATCCTTAAATTCTTCGAGCCAACTTTTGATGTTTGTGTCAAGTAGATCGCGTTCACTGTCATCTATACCATTAATCGACAATGTAATTGCAGAGTGATCTGATTTAATAGATGGTATTATGTCTACTGAAACAATGTCGTCCTGCAAAGAATCATTTACCAACCAATAGTCCAAACGTCTCTGAATAGTTGGGGTTTTCTGTCTCCACGTAAAACGTTTCTCCGTCGGATTTCTAACACGCCATATATCTATCAAATCCTGCTCCAGACAAATATCCTCAAGAATTGTAACCGATTCCTTCGTTTTTTTGATACCTCCGCTTCCATCTAGATCTTGGTCAAAAATCACATTGAAGTCTCCACCGATAACAAAAGAAGAATCCGCGATTGTGAGTGAGCTTTTAAGCTCCTCTGAAATTTTGTTGAAAAAATCGCACTGCTCGGCACATTTATTTGGTGCATAGATGTTTAGAAGTGCAAATGGAGAATCCTGAATAAGAGCCTCGAGGAGAACATATCGACCTTGGGAGTCAACCTTTAAGGATTGCAGTTTGAAATCTAGCTGATCTTTAACAAGAATAAGAACGCCCCTACTATGATTAGTTCCATGGGAAAAGAACGTTTCGCCTTTCCACTGTTTTTTCCATTCACTTTCCACTTCTGGGGTGCTATACGTTTCCTGAAGGAAACATATATCGGCAGAAGATTTGAGCAGCCAATTAAACATAGACTTCCTTCTATCAAAAGAACGAATTCCACAAGCATTTAATGACAAATTAAAGTTTTAAGTTAATATTTTGGTGCCCCATGTCCGAAGAGATAGCTGTAAACTTGAACAACAGGCAATCAGTTGCCTTAGCCGAGTATATCATGCAAATGACAAAAGAAAACAGAACAATAAGAAAATAACAAACGAAAGCAATCAAACATGACACAAAAAGCAAACCTAGATCTAAATAAAGCAAGACAAACATTAAAATAACAACTAGAGAACAATACAATACGAAAATAGCACGAGAAACAATGACAAAAAAATAACAATAGCCACCAAGAACTAACACAATACTTAAAAATAAAATAGCGGCCAGCCAAAGCTGTTAATTTGCCACCTTTGACTGGCACCTTTCAATCTTTGATCTTAATCATTAGCATTCTGGATTTTGCTCCACAGTTCTTGGCAAAATAAAAAGAAAACTACAACCAATAGTTAGATAATATTTGCGGCCTAAATGATTTTTCTAATGTTCCTACATCTCAACACCATCAATAAACAACTTATCCGGCTCCGCCCTACTAAAAAAA